>BQNB010063482.1:0-35666 GCA_026074375.1 Tanacetum coccineum | reverse complement strand
AGTGGACGAGTTTAGTCTCGTGAGGGCTTCCAGAGAACATACCCACAAAGGCCATTTACGTATACAAGGTTTAGACATGTTTAAAACTTAAAAACTTAAGATTTCAAAGGGAGGTTACGGCATAACTCCGGTGTTTACGTCGTAATCAAGTGGTAAATTTTTTAAGTTTTAAGGCGTTACAGCGTAACCATGAAATGGATTACGTCGTAACTACAGTGGTTACAGTGTAAACTAAAGTTGTTACGCCATAACTACTGCAGATTCATCAAAGTTACCACATGATTATGAGTCGAGCCGGTCTCGATAAATGCCTCCTAGCGGTTGGATCCTGCAAAACAAAGTTGAAAACATATAAACCAACTAATATGCAGAATGAAAGATAGTCATGGGGTGCCTCCCACAAAGCGCTTGTTTTTGTTTGAGTCACAAGCTTGACTCCACCCTTATTTGCCAAGTAATAATGTGTTCCTTCCCTCACTTGAGATTAAGTATGAGTGAGAGCAACAATGAACACCATGATTTGCTACTAGGTAGGGGAATGACAAATTAGAACCATACTGCTTTAGAAATTTCATTTCCCTTGATGATTGGCTCACTTGGTGTAGTAATTTCTGAATGAAGGTCTCACAATCATATATTTTTATAATAGGGTTATCATATTCTTTTTTGGCAACCTCTATAATATGAGAAAAGTCCTCCTCAAATTTGTTTAATTGCTTGTTAGACATAGGATTTGTAGCCGATGCTACATAATCGTTGTCAGGTGGTGTGATGTGAACCGTCTGAGGGGTCAAAGGTTTCATTACACTATCGTTTAGAGGAATATCATAATCCTATTCCTTTTCCCTTACAATTTTATCCTTATCATGGACTGGTCCCAGCGGTATATATGGTTGCACTACTGGTTCAAGGTTGGGTAAAGTGTGTATGGTGGGTGTTAGAAATTACCTCAGCCTTTCTACACCCTTGCTTGTAATGTCCCAAACGACATCCATGTCCCCTTCCTATTCCTGAGATTTTGCGTTATGAATTTCCTCAGGATTTCCAATTATGTAAATGGTTTCGTGAGTTCTGTAAGGGCTACGCATTTGTTCCTTCAAATGTCCTAGAAACGGATTAGGTGATAAGTCACGTGGAACCGTCTCCTTCATGTTTTCCTTACACATTGTCGTTATTTCCTTGACTTTTTCTCTTGTATTAGTGAGGACTTTATGGGTTAATTGATAAGCTTTTTCCTATAGGTTCTTTGTTGTAGTTTTAAGTAGGGGTGAGCATGGTGCGGATCGGTGCGGATTCTGGCAAAAACCACACCGCATCCGCAATTACGGTTTTTAAAAAGTGAGGATCCGCAACCGCGTGGTTTTTGCAGTTTTTGCGGGTTTTGCGGGTTTTAACCGCCCGTTTCACCACTTATAATTTATATAATTAATGTGGGTTTTTGCAGTTATTGGTTTACAATGTTGATTTTTTTGGTTATAACAATGCATATATTTAATGTAAACACACACATCACTTAGAATATTATTGATATTATGCACTAGAAGCCTTATAATACACATAAAATAATCAATGTGTCATTTTTCGATTTTAAATAATCAATGTGCGGTGTGGTGCCGGTTTTACAAGTAAAACCGCAACCGCACCACATTTGCGGTTTTTATTTTTTCTTAAAACCGATCCATCGGTTTTTGCCGTGGTGCAGTTTTTGTGGTGCGGTTTTTTGTGGTTTCGCGGTTTGCGGTGCGATTTCTGCTCACCCCTAGTTTTAAGTGCCCTTGTGTTCGATTCCGTGTTTTCAAGGATCTTCCTCATCCTTTCATCATCCGCGGTCTGTTTTTTAATTGTGTCTTCATAAAATTTGATGATGGTTTCTTCCAAGGATTCCATATATTTGCTATCCTTCATTGCCTCGTCTTCTTTTTTAAGAGGGTACTCTTTGGTTAGATGTTCCCCTTTGAAACTTTCGTGAATGGCATCAACGTTGTCGAGGACATCGTTGATTCTTTCCCTAGTGGTTGTTTCATCGTACCAGTCATGCGAATGGTCTGCCATGACTTGTATTGATTCTAGGGCTTATGTTGGTGTCATCAGAGGAATGAACCCGTTAGAGTCGAGAATTTTGCGGGTGGAAATGACTAATCCAGTGTAGAAGATATAAACCTTATATTGACAATTCAGATCGTGTAGCGGACATTTGTAAAGAAGATCATTGTATCTTTCCCAAGCATGATACAATGTCTCGTCCCTCTCTTGCTTGAAGTTGCGGATTTATTCTAATTTATTAGCAGTTATGAAAGGGTAACAATATCTCCAAATAAATTCTTTTTTAAGGAGATCCCATATAGTGATTGTCCCTGATAGAAGCCTATTTTTCCATCTCAAGGTTCGTCCCTTAAGTGTAATTGGAAATACCCTAAGCATAATTGCATCTTGAGTGACGTCAGGGAAGTGGAAGAGATCCACAATCTCTAATACTGTACGCACATGTTCGTAAGCGTCTTCATCATCGGTGCCTGTGAAAATTTTCTGTCGTAATTCCCTCATAAAGTTTGCATTTATCTCAAATTCGACGTCATCACCAATTTTAGGGTTCACTATGCCTGGTTTAATGTCATCTGGAATCAAATCTATGTACTGCTCCATAGTGAGCGCGCTGATGTCTACATCATCTTCCATATCTGAAAACTTACAAGAAAAACTAGCAGAATATATTTACAAAAGGAAATATATACAGAACTTCAAATTATTACTAATTTTTAGCTCCCTGGCAACGGCGCCAAAAACTTGATGCGTATTTTATTTTAAAATATATTATTACCAAGTTTTAAATTTATAAAACTTGATCTACCTGACAACGCACTAACGGGCAGAGAACCCGATCGTGGGTAGTACAGAATGGTAAATCCGAGGTCGTCCCAAGAGCTAAGTTGTAATTAGTTTAATTTGATATTTGTCTCGTTGAATAAGTGGTTTGGAATTGATTTGAAATTAAATAAAATTTAATTATATTATGAAATTAAAATGAGTTGGAGATATCAGGAGAGAAAAACTAACTTACTAGTTACTTCATTACTATTGTTATGAAAAAGCATTCTGGCATGTTAAACTATGCTTCATTAGCGGTTTCTAAGGTCGATAGACTTGAATATGCATATGCAGTCTATCCTATACTTCCTGCGATTCCGAATCAGTCCCAAATCGCCTGGGAGGTAGGTTAGATCCAAGGTTGCTGTGATTAATTACCAACTATTCCTAAAACATTTATAATAATTATAAAGATTATTAACCCTCTTGAAAGAGTTCCTGTGCTTTTTAAGTATTATTAAGTGATAAGTGCGGTGGACCGGTTAGTTCCTACACTAGGTAAGGAGTTGTGATCTTGTAGTACCTATTTGGATCCCATATTGACTATGTTTAATCTAATTATAGGGCAAGTAGGGACTAACCACCCGCTACTACTAGAACCCAGTTTACACGATAGTCATGGAATTATCTAATTGAAACCATAATCTAACAGGAATCAATCATAACAAACTAACTACAGATCTAGGCACAGACTTTAAGTCTTAGCCGCTTATTGGAAAACGGAAACACTGCAAGAAATAGAAGAAATCATAGATTGAAAACTCATAATTCTTACAGTATTCGTATTTGAACGATTAAATACAAAAAGTAAGTAAAGTGTGATCTTCCTTGGACTCTAGGTGGAATTCTTTAAAGGTTGGAAGCCTTTGTCACCTCTCCAATTGGCTATGGAGGAAGTGATGTCGGAATAGCTTGAATGAGGCCTCTATTTATAGGTATCGAACCTGTTACGGCATAACCAATAAAGGTGTTGAGCCGTAACCTTCTTACACGGCATTCCATATTTAAGCAGTTGTTACGGCATAACCAGATATGGTTTTACACCGTAACCTTCAAATAACTTCCATATGTACGTGATCTTCATTCCATATTTATGGATCTTCATGGTTATGGCGTAACTGGATATGGTGTTACGCCGTAACTCTAACTTTGTCAAGATTTCCTTCCAAATATATATGGTTACGGCGTAACTAGATATGGTGTTACGCCGTAACCTTGTCCTTGATCTTCGTACTTGCTTAATTTATGTTACGGTGTAACCATTTTTGGTGTTACGCCTTAACATTCTTCAGAATTTACACTTTAAGTCCTTTTTCCCTTGTTTCTCGTCATTTTCCTGCATTTTACCTAAAAACTACAAAATGATAGAAAATATATCGTTTTCGAGTGTTAGTGAAACATTTGCAAGTAATATAGGGGGTATTTTGCCACCAAAAAGTATTAAATATTTGATGTTATCACCTTGATTGTCTATTCGTGCAATGATTGTATTAATTCGTTGGTGGTATATCATTCCAAAGTTAGGTGGATCTTCTCCTTAGACTCGAGGTTTGTCGCTAGTTAATCCTGTCACAATTAACCTAAACCCGCATAAAGCTCACACTGTTGATTATAATCTATCTAGGAAACTATATTGGTGGTTATATTGAATCCTAGCTCATGGAAGCTTTACCAACTTATTGCTTAATGGAAATTTATATACTAGTAGTCCACACCCACTTAACTACCTATGGAAACATGACGTTATGTGTAATCCTAAGTCACCAGTTTAGTCTACCTATCCACTTAACCATAGATCGAAACAGGGCTTTCTATTGGTGATCATATTATTCTAGCTATATGAATAAGCGTTATATGTTTCTATCCTGGACTCTTAGCTTATGCCCAAATAACACGAAGTTGCAAGAGCTATTAAATATGTAGGGACTAGACCAGTTGAATGAAGGGTAAAAAACATAATTAATACATAATTAAGACATAAACAGGTATGAATAGATAAACATAAGCACACTCAACGAATAAAGAAAAAATCGATATATAGACAAATTCAAAACATTTTATTATCATAATACATGACGAATACTCTAAAGTATTTGCCGTAGTCATGTAACAATACACGATTCATAGATGAACGATTAAACATAATGCTAACCAAACGCGTATAGTGGAGTTTAGAGATTACAAGAGTTTTCCCATCGATTAGACAACTTTATAGGACCTTCATGGCTTCATAGATTTTCTAAAAACCGGACTTGGTGGAAAAAAGCATACCCTAAATCGTATTTAGGGTTTGGTATTTATAGACTCTAAAAATTGGTCGATACGGCGTATTGAAAAACTCAATACAGAGTATTAGATAACTTGGCGTGAGCTTCACGAATAAAATATTCCAAAATTTTCTTGAGCTGGTTTGGATATGCCATGTCCTATTTTTTGATACGGTGTATTGACCAATACGGTGTATTGGGTCTTCAAATATGGAGTATTGACCAATACGGAGTATTGGTTCTTCGGATACGGAGTATTGACCAATACGGAGTATTGATTCTTTGAATACGAAGTATTGACCAATACGGAGTATTGGTTCTTCGGATACGGAATATTGACCAATACGGAGTATTGAGGTTCTTCGAATACGGAGTATTGGCTGAAAATGTGTTTTTCTTGATATTTGACCAAAGTATCATACACGGCGTATCTACTGATGTGGATATGGCGTATTCTTCAAAGTTAGGCAATATGTTTTAGATACGGTGAATTGATGTCAAAATCAGCTGACTTCCTCAAATTCTTCATTTATGCTTCAAAACACGTCCTTTTCTTCATCTTTTGCCCAATGCTCGATAATTATTACAAAAAATAAATATAAACAATTAAGTATCAATCCATGCAATAATTAATACAAAGTGGGTAAGAAATATGGGATAAACGATGCTATAATAATGACGTTATTTGATGTCATCAAATATAGACTCCCACTTGTATCTACTTGTCTCAAAGTAGCCTTTAGAAGTTTATTAAAAATGTTTAACTAAGGATTTTTTTTGTTTAAGATTTTATTTGATCTATTACAGTACACACTAATACACCTCACAAAAATAGTAGATGAAAAACACCCAATCTCACTCAACTAATCCTATTGTGGTAACATGTAACTAATTAGTCAATTTCTCGGTCGTGATGACTAATTCTAATCATAAGCTTGGACATCGGATACACATATCCACCAATTGAGCTAAGGTGTAAAAAGTTTATAAAAGGTAAATGTTTTATAAGGCTTAGGGTTGATCATTCTACAATCTTTCACCAAAAGTACCACACCAACAAGGCAGTTGAATCACACATACATGGCCGTAATGACAGAATAGACATGTGTGTTCGATCACATCCTCATTCGAGTTTAACCAAGGGTTAGGATGAAGAATGATATAGGGTATGGATCTTCTAACTTTCACCAAAAGTAATAAACCAACAAGGCAGCTGAATCACGCATACATGGCCGTAACGACGGAATAGACATGCATGACTCGATCACATCCTCATTCGAGTAAAACCCAATGTTAATGATTAAGAAAGAGAATTTAATTATTGTTAAATAAAAGTTACGAAACAAATAGATTAAGTCCAAAACAGATAAGGCACAAGTTGCTAGATACTTTCCCGACCGTTACCATGATAAAGTACTATTCATTTACAACTCGTCTTGTTTCAGTGATATAAAAAAATTAAAAAATAAAACAACAACCTAAGTTGGCGTTCCCGTAACGGTCAACTTCCCAATCATCCAATACTTTACATACTTTTACAAGACAAGTGGCGATATCTACCACTTTATACAAAACTTTAGATCGTTGACTTATATGACGTATCAACGAATAATCGATCCTTTAAATAATTCCTTTGGTGTAAGCTTTAACGAACCAACTATCTTCAAACTTTCCTCCTCCTTTTTTTGTTGCAATTTTCTTATTTTTTCTCTTTTTTTATATACATAACTACGAAAACTCGATGTAATTTCACCATCTTCACGATCATAATAACTCCGGATAATTCCTTCGATAATTCTTCATTCTTCGTACATACCAATAATTGTGTTGGTAGTAAAAATACATGAGTTTTGACTACTTAATACATTCCCATTTGCATTGTGCAAATTTCTTCCCAACCGTACCAAAGATAGATAATTGACACAAGACTCGGGAAATACATACTTTATACTTTAAGCAACTAGCAACTGATAAATGAACTTAATCTAACAGGGTAGGCTAAGGTGTAAAGGTGTAACGAAACAAACAGTTGGTGTTATTCCTAAAGGATTGGCTCTATTGGTTTTTCTAGGGGTATCTTACTCTTAAGATGAGAGTAAACAAGGGGTTTATACGGGGATTTAACTAACCAGTGTAGTTAGTTAATAAAACAACATATAAAGGCTTTTTGGGTGTAATCCTAGAAATTTACCAATTTAAACAAGTTACTCAATCTAAATCCATAGTACTCATTATTGTGGTCTCGAATAGATATACCAAGCCAAGTTCTAAAGTCTACAACATCACCGGCACACTCATATTTTTATGGAATTTGGGTAAAGATTTAGAAACGGATAAGGTTAAATCCTCACAATATCTAATAAGGGTTATTGTGTGCATGTTATGTAACAAGTAATTTCACAAAAGTATGCTTGAATTTTTTTAAATTTGAGCATAATTTAAGCATTTTAGTGTGAAAAATAGGACAAGTATACATTCTAATTCTCATCCCCCCACTTGAATTATACAACGTCCTCGTTGTATAGATAAAACATTAAAAACGGAAAATTAAAAGAATTATAATGAGAAACTCCCCTGATATTTTGCTCGGTAGATTCTCCAAGTTGAGTTTATGAGCAAGAATGTGTGTTGTAAATGCGTCTGTATTCCAACATGACTACAATCACACATAGGATTCCAGATGATTGATACTTCACCAACTTTGTCGATTTCTTTTTTCAGCGAGGTCCTGTGCAAAATATAGAAAAACCATGCAAAATCCTATCTCGGTATCTACGGTTAATAATAAAACTAAACTGTATAGGAAACGATACGCCGTATCCAAGTTTCAGGATACCCCGTATTGAATCCTGTAAGAAAAATCCTAAATACGTGTCAGAAGTCAAATATGTCATATCATGGTTATGAATACGTCGTATTGACAAATCTGACAATAATGCAGAAAAATAAAAAGGGATAACGTCCATGTTAGATCAATACGCCGTATTCTTATAGAAGGGGATACGCCGAATTGGTAACATGGGAAGACAAACTCGATACAAAATTGAAAATTACATTCCGGGTTGTCTCCCAGGAAGCACTTTTGTTTTTGTGAGAGTTTTTAAGTTAGACTCCCTTCAGCCTCACTGTTAGCCTCAATTTATTGAGTCGAACAAGGAAGTTCGGTCACTCTACGATGGAGCTTCGGTCTTTAATTAGTTAACGTTGTAATAGTATAATATCGGGAATCGGGCTCGATAGTTAATCTAATATTGTATATGTTTCGGGTTTAATCCCAAGCAAAACCCGAGCCCGGGTCCTAGTTAAATATCCCGCGCGTACCTTTAACGTGACGGGGTATATAAGCTTTTTCTTCTTTAGAAAAAGTTAGTTGTTCATTTCTAAAATAATATCTTTTCTCTTTTCTCTCTCAACTCTCTCTCTAGTTTCTCTCTCTAAACAACTCACTCTCTTTCTCATTTCTAGGTTGATTCGTGGTTAAATATATGAAGTGAAGTGTTACGGGATCCTACAATTGGCATCAGAGCTACGTGTGGATTCGTGTGGTAAAACAAGCTCAAATTCGTGGCTTATATTGTGACAAAAAACCCCACGGCTCAAAAAAATTTTTGGGCTTATTTGTTTGTTAATCTTGATCTTCACTTGTTCTACACATCAAAAGGTAAGAGTGCTTAAAATTTCGTGTGTTAAACAAGCTCCTAGCTCGAATTATAAGCAAACAAAGTAAGGTGTTCTTCGTGGAGAGTTGCTTCATTTTTGACGATCCAAGAAGAAATACATGTTAAGGTGTGTTTAAACTTTATATACACACTTAGTATTGCATGTTAGAGCTTATTTTCGTGGATAAAAAGCTTATTTGGCTCGATTTTGCTCAAATCGTCCTAGTGTTCTTGGTGGAGAGTTGCTTATTTAATTAATACTCTAGCCGGCGGTTTGACAAAGTAGGGGACAAGATCCACGATTTAAGGAAATAGTCAACGGCGGTTTGACCTGGTCAACAGCGAGTTGCTAAAAACAGCGAGTTGCTAAAAACAGCGAGTTGCTAAAAACAGCGAGTTGCTAAAAACAGCGAGTTGCTAAAAACAGCGAGTTGCTAAACGGCGAGTTGCTAACGGCGAGTTGCTAACGGCGAGTTGCTAACGGCGAGTTGCTAACGGCGAGTTGCTAACGGCGAGTTGCTAACGGCGAGTTGCTAACGGCGAGTTGCTAACGGCGAGTTGCTAACGGCGAGTTGCTAAACGGCGAGTTGCTAAACGGCGAGTTACTAATTGGCAGCGGTTTGCTAAGAATTTTTTTTGTGTGAAGAAAAGGGTTTCAGTAAAACAGCCATAACTTTTGATCCGTAAGTCCGTTTCAGGCCCGTGACCTCTCAAATCGAAGAGAAAAACGAGACGGATCACGCTGTAACCACCCTTTAGTTGGTTAAGGATTTTTCAAGGCCCAAAACACTCGTTTACTATGATTTATTGACATTTTTCAGTTTTTTGGAATTTGTGTTAGACTTGTTTTTGTTCTAGCTCACGGCCCATCTGTATTTTTAGGCCCGTTTCAGTTTGGTGAGCCTATTTAAACAAACAGCTTTAACCCTAGCCAGAAAATTATCTGTTTTTAGACAATTAAATCATTGGCCGATGATCCGAATAAAATCATTCTGCGTTTTCTATTGATTTTTGATAAATCCCGTTTATATTTTTAACGGTTTATTATCATAGATGTGTAAAATCCGTGAAACGTTAATTTGCATTACACAAGGTACCACAACTTCAATCACATCATATCACTAAGATCCAACAAAAATTCTATTCACACTTCATTGTCATATCTATTCATTTCATCATGTCTACTCCAGTTAAACTCATCCATCCAACAGTAGCAATTGCCATACAATATCTTGGAGCTGGTTCAAAAGATCGTCCACCGATGCTTGGACCAGGAAGATATTCTCAGTGGCGTTCGCGTTTTCTACCCGATCCACTTGACAATAAAATCGAATGGTGTTTATCTGAGGAAGTGCATTCTTTGATGGTCCATTATATGGCCTTCAAAACGTAATCATTGCTAGCAGATGAAGCAAGCAGAGGAACATTCTACCAGTAGCTGCACATGAAGAAGCTGAGACAATACACAACATGACAGCAGAGAACAAAACTTTACTTTCAGCTGAAATGGAAGCTATTTGCTTTGAATTTTGACTGGATTTGGGGATTGAAATTACTCAATGTTGATTGCATGCAACACATCTAAGGTGGTGTGAACCGCCATTGAAAGGTCTACAACAAGGGAATCGGTGAAAGTACTAGATGTAAAGACCAATCTATTCTGGGAATTTGGGAAATTTACTTCTCGAGATGGAGAATCCATGGAGTCTTAATTCACTCCGGTTTTATAAATGATGTATGAGGTGACAAGGAACAACTTGCATGTTTCACCAATGCAAGTGAAATGTTCAATTCTTCAATTCAACTTAACCAGGGAATGGTCAAGATTTGTGACGGTTGTCAAGCAGAGACAGGAAATAGACACAGTCTCATATCACAAGCTGTTTGATGTTCTGAAGCAGTTTCAAAACGAAGTTAATGATATACGTTCTGAGAGATTAGCCAGAAGTGCAAATCCATTAGCACTTCTGGCGGGCTTGCTCAACAATATTCAGTTAAACTACTATAGGTCACCAATACCTCAAAGATCGGAATGCAACATCCTATAACATGCATCTTCTTCCACACGGAACAAGTGCGTCGACAGTCACAAAGGGCAAAGAGATCGCCAAACCAGTTACTCTCAATCTGAGTGTTATGAGGATGACAAATGATCAAAGAACTAGCTCGGAGGATAAGATATGAAAAGAATTGCTCTCCCCCGTGCTAAGTACTTCAAGAAGCGTACAAACATACAAACAAACAACCTTCGGATAACTTCTTCAAACTCGAGGAAAAAGTACTGAAAGATACCACCACTAAGTTATAACAACGACAATCAGTCAGGGCAGTTTGGGAATCAAAGGACGATGACAGTTGCTGGGGCTAGGGAAACAGTAGGCAGTCCGGTAGTGCAAAAAACTGGGATACAGTGCTTTAACTGCAAGGGTTTTGGACACTATGCCAGGGCGTACAGGAAGCCAAAGGCGGGTTAAAGAATACGGTATCAAAAGGGGAGAAGATGATGATGTGCAAACAAGTTGAACAAGGTGTTCCACTTCAAGCTGAGCAAGCCGATTGGCTAGAAGACACTGATGAAGAGATTGATGAACAAGAATTGGAAGCACATTACAGTTACATGGCAAAGATTCAGGAGGTCTCACCCTGAGAATCCAGTTCTATAGTCAGCATTGGAAACTGGTACCAAAACCATGATGAAATTGATGTGTTTGCCAATTTGAGTCGACATTCTGATGCAAACTGAATCATATTAACGACAAATAGTTTTGTGAGATGGATGATAGCAATGTCATTCCTGATTCATCAATATATTACTAATGATAATCAGGTTGATCAAAAATGCTGGCTGAATGTGTTGATGAGCGTGCTGCGCTTGCTAATTTAATTGCTAATTTGACTCTTGATACGGAGGAAAACAAAACGGTATTAAACGCATCATTTGAATCAAAGAATGGAAGAGTGCAAAAACTAAACCTTGATGAGGAATTAGTAGGGCTCTGGGAGAGGCTTACTAGCTTCGGGATAGTTGTCTAATTGCACTTAAGACCAAACAGACTGAGATTGATAAGTACACGGCCTATTGACCTAAACCGTGAGGGTTTATAATATAAGTTCAATCCAAAATTAAATCCATGTGAATTTATCATAAGCCCTCTCCATACAGGAGCTTATTTAATCATGCGCTTATCCTTCTTGCTAAGGACATTGAACATACAAGAGGTGTTTAAACTAAAACCTATGAAATTTTAGTTGTCAATCAGAAACACGATGGAGCTACTTTTTCAGGTCAAAAGGTTGTCTTGTTAAAATAGGTCCACATTTGTCAACGGTCATACTCAAAGAGAAAAGTTAAGGTAATTTCGGATTTTTTTAAGGTAAGGATGGAAAAAAAAGACCCTAAAGACCTCTGACTCGATCGACTGCGATATGGCACCCTCACAAAATAACCCTGTTTTTTAATGAATTTCTTTATAAACGCAATCAGTCAATTCAGACCATTCACGTTGCAGTTCATTGTTAGCACCCAATTGCGAACACCGTATTATGTAGGATCAACTTTGAATATTCCAAAGTACAATCAAGAAAGAAGCTCAATTTGAAAAGCCTCGTTCTGTATGAGATCCCATATTGATACTTTCGATCCTGCAAACAGATTTTGCCCCGTATGGGGATATAGAGGGACAGTGACTCTTGAAAAGGCAGAGTAGATCAAATTGGATAATGACACAAGTTAAACCTATGATTACACATATCAAAAACAGTCTTTATGAAACTTTCTAACACCATCCAAAACCTTATCTTGATCAGTTGGAAGCGGCTAAAGATGTTTGGAAGACAATGTAGAGGGAAAAAGTTTGTTAGGACAAAACCAAACATTGCTAAAAACATTGGCTTTCTACCCATGTCTAAATCCATTAGTAAAAGTAGACTACTTTATAACGAAATGACAAACAACTTCAATCATTTTAGAACAATTTGTCAACAAACTTGGGTTCTAATTCATACAAGTAGTTGCATTTCTTACCCAATGCTCAAGAGTATGGAAGGTTTTGATCAAAATTTATTATACTCTTTCAGACAAAAACTATACTAGACAGTATTGGTTTTGTTAATGAACTAAAAAAAAGGAAATGAATGAACGATTTTGAGTTACGTTAATTCCCTTGAAAAGGAGCTTGACGAACTTGAATCTGAAAAGGCTGATTTTTCAAACATATATGATCTACTTCTCGAAGAGTGTGTGTGTCTAAGATTGTGACATGTTTCATATTTGCATTTCTATGTATCATTTAAATGCTATTCTGAATTACTATGCTTGTATCCTGCATAAAGTCAATGAATGTGAATGTCTTGCACAAAAAGCTTTCAGAAACAATAAAATGAAATCTGTTAACAAAGAAGTTTCATAATAAGCTTTTGAAAGAGTTTTGCTAAATTGGAAAAACAATCAATTTCTCTGGAACCCTTTGTTTACAACATTAGTAAAGATACAGATGAAAAAAAACAAACAGTTTGCAAATGTAAATTGCTTCAAATGTATTTTGAAAAGAACGTGAACATTATCATGGAAAATAAAGATTTGAAAGCATCAAATGCAAGACTAGAACATGAGTGATAAAATGAGTTAAAGAAAACATCATTCTGGTAAACAAAAGGAAAGTTGTGGAAACTCAGTTGATAAACATCTGTTGTGCGACCACCCAATGATCAACGGATTCCATTAACACCAGATCGTTTTAGGAGAAACCCCCCCCGACTCCTTTTTCAAATTCTCATGAAATGAGAAGTTTTCAAACGTAATAATCGGTTAATAAAAAATAAGGGTTCGGATGGTTAGTTTAACCAGTCACTCAACAGGAATTTGCCTCAGAATAGAAAACCAAGCGGTTCAAACACAAATGTGATTAAACCTGGAAATCTTGTTTAGAATTTCTCCACCACAACACCAAAACTAGAGAACCAGTTGCCTCATGCTTTAGGAATACTAATTCTCACATGTCTAAATCTTCAGGAGTAATTACACTACTAGTGTTAGCAGTCCACAGCTTAAGTGCTATTCAAGTTAAAGATAAGGACTCGTGCAAAACAATAGTCAGTGAAGTTTCAAATGAGGAAGTTAAAAGACGATCATAGGATTTCTAGTATTTCTAAGAAAACCAAGTCTGTACTGCGTGTTAATGACTAGTTCAAACTCCAGAACTTCAAATGCTGAATGTTGTTTGTGCTGGAATGTGAAACATGTGGTTAATTCTAATCATGATGCTTGTGTTTCTTGATACTTGAAAGACATGAATGCTAGAACTAAGAAGCCTAATGTAGTGCCTATTAGTGCTAGTAAACCCAAGAGAAAAGCGAACAAATCTGGTTTGCAAACACCCCATATAGATAACAGTTGCATCAGATACCACTATTCAGAAATCCAGAGTTTCTATAAGGTGTTGTATGAGAATACAACTCAGGGATGGGAAATGGTGGATAGCTAAGAGATGTCAATCAGGTTATACAGGGACACAAAAGCGCTTAGGACCAAAATGATATGGATGGCCTAAGATTAGGGAAAGCTGATGAATCAACAAGTATTTTGTCCCATATAGACATTGTCTCTAGGATAACTAATGTCTTGAAGATTTCAAATTCCTTAGGATCCAATTTGTCCAATGTTCCATCGTCCTCTAATTCTCTTGCAGATTGTACAACTCATCCTATTCATTGTTGACTCTGGATGCACGAAGCACATGACGGGCAATCTTAAGCTGTTGTGTAATTTTGTGGAGAAATTTCTGGGTTATGTTCAATGTGGGAAGATTGATAGTTTGCTCAATTTCTTGGTTATGGAGATTGATTCAAGGGGAATGTCAACGATTCAAACTGGTTTATTACGTAGAGGCATTCAATCACATTCTTTTCTCGGATTGGTCATTTCTGGATGTCTGATTTGGCAGGTTTGCTTTCAGGAAATCTATTGTGATTGTGAGAGATCTTCATGGGTACAACGTTTACTTACTAGGTAGTCCGGTGGATCTGATCTACTACACATTTCTTTCAAGAAACAACTCTTCATCAACTCCAATCTGTTTCATGGTTAAAGCTTCACCAACTCAAGCATGATTATGGCATCGAAGACTTTCTCATCTTAACTTCGATTACATCACCTTACTCTCAAAGAAAGATATTGTAACAGGCTTACCTAAGTTGACATATGTCAAGGATCAACTTTGTTCGTCTTGTGAAATGAGTAAAGCAAAAAGAAGTTCATTCAAGACAAAAGCAGTGCCTAGTTCCAAAGGATAAGGCTAAATTTGCTTCACAATGGATTGTGGGGTCCAATGCGCGTTGGCAAGCAAAATGGGAAAGAAGTAGTATTCTGGTGATTGTTGATGACTATTCAGATACAATTGGACTCTTTTTCTACGATTCCAAGGATGAAACACCAAAGTTCTAAAGACTTTCTCAGATGATTCAACGACAACTTCAAGCTCAAGGTATTTACTGTACGTACAGACAGAGGCAACGAAATTCTTGAACATGACACTCCATTGCTTTTTTCAAAGAAGAAGCATTGAACATCAAAATTCCATCTCGAACACCTAACAGAACGGCGTTGCGAAAAGATCGGAAACCGTACTCTTGTTGAGGGACTGCTCGATCGATGCTATTCAGCTTCCAAGCTTCCATTATACATTTTGGGCTGAAGCAGTTGCTACCGCTATGTATTACTCAGAACAGATCAATCAATCATATTCCACTCATGGTAAAGAGGCATATCACATCATAATGACAGGAAACCTTCAATAAACATCTTCACATCCTTTGGTTGAATTTGTTACATAACTAGAGATGGGGAAGAAAATTGGTAAGATGATAAGAATAAGGGGATCCATAGTGTCATGGTGGGATAATTTCTACTCAGGTCGAAGGCGATATCGTGTTTTACAAAAAGAGAACAACGCTTAATAGTTGAGTCCATTCATATCATGTTTGATGAAATCCAAAGAAATGATGTAGATCACAACAGTTAGTCCTCGCACCAACAACAGACAAGAGATGTCTCGTTGAAAATGTCGCTTCAGGCCTTCGTTCCAAGGACAAAAGGCATCAGACTATGGACAACTCTGACCCCGTGCTCGTGCCCCTCAAGGACAAAATGTTGTTACTTTTCAGAATTTTTCGTAAACATTTAGTATTTTTTATAATTTAATTTAGTTAAAAGTTTATTTAATTCATAAAAAATACAAAAATTATCAAAAAAATATTTTGCTTTTTTAGAAAATTTTCTTTTATCATCTAGTTTGTAGGAAAAATATAAAATTTTTCGTAGGGTCATTTTTATAACTTTTCATCTTTTAAAGAACGGGTCCGGGTACGGGATTTTGTTTTGACTCGTTTTTGGGTCAAACGAACTCCGTTTTCGGTCTAGTCTTTTTCATTCTTCGTTATTTGGTCCATAGAGTAGTTTAGAAGCGAAAATTTCTTCGTAGGCTTATTTTTAAAGATTTTAGGTTTTCCCCCTTTTGTTCGGGATTCGGGCTTTCATTTTCTAGTTTAATTTCGTAATTTCTAGGTTTTTCTTAAACGTTTTAGTCCGTTATTATCTAATTTGACTTTTTCAAATTCCCAAACTCATTCCTTCCTTCAAACTCAAATCTTCGATCGTATCGATTTACCATTCCAGCCTCGTTGGGGATAAACGACCCGGGAAAGCTCTATACTACTTCTCGGTATCATTGAACTTGTTGGTTTTTACACTTAGATATATATTTTATATTTTGTTATATATTATATATATTTACGGTGTGAATCCAGCCAGTCAACCAGTTGCTCGCTTGGAAGCAGTTCGGATTTTCGTTGCCCACGCAGCACACAAGTCTTTTCCAATCTATCAGATGGACGTGAAAACGGCATTTCTTAATGGTCCACTGAAGGAGGAGGTTTATGTTGCTCAGCCAGAAGGGTTCGTTGATCCAGATCATCCAGAAAAAGTCTACCTTCTAAGGAAAGCTTTGTATGGATTAAAGCAAGCTCCAAGAGCCTGGTACGATGAACTATCAAACTTCCTGATGTCCAAAGGCTTTACTAAAGGTACAATTGACCCAACTTTATTCAAGATAAAATACGGGGAGGATATTCTACTTGTGCAGATTTACGTTGATGACATAATTTTTGGGTCTACAAACCCTAAATATTCAAAAAGATTTGAAAAGTTAATGCACAGTAGATTTGAAATGTCCTTAATGGGGGAGATGAAGTTCTTTTTAGGACTTCAGATCCACTAGTCCCCAAAAGGTATTTTTATCAATCAGGCCAAGTACGCTTTAGAAATTATAAAAAATTATAATATGGACAATTGTCACTCTATTGGTACACCATTGGCTACAAAACCCAAACTAGATGTAGACTTGAGTGGAGAACCCGTAGACCAATCTGATTATCGTAGTAAAATTGGGTCACTCCTGTACTTAACATCTAGTAGACCAGACATAGTGCAAGCAGTATGCTATTGTGCACGTTATCAAGCACGACCAACTCAAAAGCACCTCTAAGAGGTTAAAAGAATCTTTAAATACCTAAAGGGATTTGATAAGTGCTTAATTACACATATCTTTTACCTCTAAAAATGAGCTTAAATAACCAAAAACAGACAAAAACTGCCAAATATATGTTTGTTTTGCATTTGTATTGTGCAGGAAGTGGATATCAACAAAAAGACAGAAAACCAAGCCAAAATGACAAAACTGAGCATGGAATGGAAAAGACTGTGCAAAATCAAGGCCAAAGTCCAAAAATGCCAAAGTCAGAGTCAATACTGAAGAATCAGCAGTCAAACCGGAGCCGGAACTGAAGAATACTATTGGATGCAATCTTAACCCATCTGATGGGCCGGGAAAGCCCAATAGTATAACTATGAAGACTGTGAAGACTTTGAAGACCCAATCCTAGCCCAAGTTACAGCCAATCTCAGCCATTGTACACACAAAACCCACTTCATAACCTTATTGGGCTTGAAAAAGCCCAATAACCAAACCTGTACCTTATTGGGCCCAAAACCCAAACCTAGTGGGCCCAATACAGGCCCAATACAAGCACAAAAGCCCAACAAAAGCCCACAACCCTTTTTACAAAACTTTAGGGGCTAAATTGCCAATTTTAAAACTTGTTTTATAAAGAAAAAGAGCTAAAAAGAGTCCAGGGACTGAAACTGCCAATTGGCATTTCTTTCACAATTTTAAAAACACAAGGGCCAGTTTTGCAAATTACCTAAACCTTCTTTGTTTTCTTTTGTTATAAAACCACAAGGACCAATAGTGTCACTTTCCAAACTCTACTCTATAACTGAAATTCGGCCAAATGAAATGAAAAGAGAAAGAAAGATGGGGGGGCACTCTTGCCTCTTCCCCATACTTTCCTTTTAAACCTGCAACCATACCCGTACCCTCCCCACTTGGCGCCAAAACCATACCAGCTTTCCCCATGGTTTATGGCCAAAACCACTATCCCTAGTACACTCTACAGCTATCCCATACCCTTCCCCACTCCCCATTGCCCCTATAACCTCTCCCCTGGCACAATCACACAACCCGAAGCACCCCATCCATGGCTGAGAATGATGCAAGGCATATGGAGGGTTAGGATTGCTTCATAACCTTATTGGGCTTGAAAAAGCCCAATAACCAAGCCTGTACTTTATTGGGCCTTAAAAAGCCCAATAACTTAAGCCTAAACCTTATTGGGCCCAAACCCAAACCCAGTGGGCCCAATACAAGCCCAATACAAACCCAAGCCCAACAAAAGCCCAAAATCCTTTTTTATAAAACTTTAGGGGCTAAAATTGCCAAGTTTGAAAGTTGTTTTATAAAGAAAAATAGAAAAATAAAACACAAGGGCTGAAATTGCAATTTTCCAAAAATACTTTTTACCCTTTTTAGTTATAAAACAGCAGGGACCATTTTTGCAATTTGCCCTAACTCTTTTAAATCTTTTGTTATAAAAACGCAGGGACCAAAATGGTCACTTTCCAAAACTTGTTTATAACTAAACTCGGCTTAAATAAAGTGAAAAGAGAGAGAGAGTTGAGGGACCATTTTTGCATCTTTTCCAAACTTCTCTTTTAAACCTGCAACTGCCATCGTACCCTCAACCCACTTGGCGCCAAAACCATACCACCCCTTCCCCATGGTTTACAAGGCCAAACCACCTCCCAAGTACCATTTCCAGCTCACCCATACCCACTTCCCACCTCCCCATACCTTTCCAGTTCAACATACACAAAAACCCGAAAACCTTCAATGGTGAGATGGTCTATAAGGCCAATGAAGGGCTAGGATTGCTTGGATTGCTTTCTACTCTCACAGCAAACACATCCCATGAGCTAGCAGGCTTGGAGACCTCTATAAAAGAGAAGAGACCAAGCCAAGAAAAAAAAATCCCGTTTTTTACTTTTCTTAGTTTAAAATTTAATTAAGCTTGCTTTATAATCATTGTAATCAGTTTCTTTTTAAGTTAATTCATTCATGCCAAAGCCATATGTTGTAACATTTTCTTATTTAATAAAATTAAAAAGTTTGTGAAAATCACCATTGTCGCTAATTTGAACTATGATTTAGCTGTTTAAAATCAGTTTAATGTTTGAAACATATGTTTTAAAAGTTATTAAAAATTCATTGTGATCCCTTTCTCACTTAATTACCATAAAAACACAGTATAAAAAAACTTTTTTAAAAATTAAGGGAGTGTTTGGTTAAACGCTGAAAATGGTCACCCAAGGGTTTGTTGTGTCAACTTCACTCAGCCAACTTTGGCTGAGTGTGTGGGGTTAATCAAGCCACTTTAACTACCACTTTTAGTTTTAAAATCAATTTTTAAGTGTTTTTTATGTTCTGTCAAAATTTGGAATAAGCCAAATTGAGCTTAAGTGCTCAAGCTGCATAAGCAGCTTAAGCACATTGTTTTTGTGCCTATTTGTTGTGTTTCTAGCCACCTTAACCTAGCCCTTGTTCTGTCCTTTTAACCATCACCAAGTAATAAGCCAAGTGTGTATGTATGCTAATTTTTTGAAAATAGCCATTTTCAAGTCCTAAAATCAGCAGCTTTTTCTTCACCTTAATAGCTAATATTTTGAATATAAGCTTAATTGCATACCCTTTAATTCTGTTTTGTATGCTTTATTTTGGCGATAAACTCATAAAGCTATTGTGGCATTAAGCCCAAAAAGCTCCCTAGCCACTGCCTAACTTACCCTGGTGCTGAGCACCATTTTCAGCCCCTTATTTCTAGCTTATTTAGTTTTAAGCATTAGGTTTTTATGGCTTTTTAATGTAGCTTATAGGTCCCACTTTTAGGTTTACAGCTTAATTCCCTTAGATAGCTTATTTAAGGTCAGCTTAATATAACTTTAAAAGTCCACTTTTTCTGTTTTCTTTCTCAAACTAGCAACATAGCTCACAATAAAAAGCTTATTTTAGGGCTTATTCAAGATACTTAGCTTATTTAGGACTACGCCCCTCTCCCTAATTCATCTGTCCCCTATTTTCTAGCTTATTTTGTTGGCTTAAATCCCAAAAAGCCAAGAAAAATAAGCTCATAAGCTTATTAATTCGGCAGCCCCATTAAGCTCATTTTTCTAGCTTATTTAGTTGGATTCAGCTTATGCACCAAAAAGAAAAAAAAGCACCGTTTATGAAAATTGTTCCCTTAAGCCCCTTATCAACTTCTTTTATAGCTTTTGTAAATAACACTTAGGACTTGATTGCATCAGGGTCCACTTAGGGACTGTTTTTGTGTAATTTTCTACTTTTATCGTTAAAATTGTTCGTCCCTGTGGTTAGTTAGCCTGTTACCCCGTTAGTCCTTTCAGTCCTTTCATTTGTTTAGTCCCATTAGTTTAATCATATGTATTTTAATGTAATTTAATTAATTAAATTAGGTTTAGATTTAATTGTATTTAATTACTTTAATTTAATCATAATTTGGGCATTTTTATATTTTTAGAATTGTTAATTTTTTCTTTATTTAATTTTATTTTTTTAGAATTTTTATAACTTTTATTTTTTGTCTTTTTCTATTTTCTTAGTTTTAATTAGTATTTAATCTTTAAAAATTCATAAAAAATCCAAAAATTAATAAAAAAATATTTTTCTTTTTTACAAAATTTTCTTTTGTCATTTAGTGTCTAGGAAAAATATAAAATTTAGTGTAGGCTTAATTTTTCTTAAATTTCAGTCTTAGACCCGTTTTACCGGGTGCGTTTTACCGTTTCTTTTCGTTTTACATTCAAACGACCTCCGTTTTTATTCTAGTTTTCTTTATTTTTCAAATTAAGTTAATTAGAATTTAATTTTGATTTTTAATTTAATTTAGCATTTATTTTCTTAATTTTTAGTATTTAGGTTTCCCGATACCTGATTCTGTTCCCCGTATTTTAGTATAAATCTAATTTTAGGATTTCCCTATAACTAATTTTGTTTCCCGTAGTTTTTAAGATCCCCATTTCCTTTGCTTGTTTTCCCGTAGATTAAATTAAGTTTTATTTAATTAATTTTAGTTGTAATTATATCAGTGTTTCCATCATATATTCTCCATCATTCAATTTCTCATCAAACCAGGATAACTTTCAATTGCAGCCTCGTTGGGACATACGACCCGGGAATATCTCTTCCGGAATCTTTTTATTATTGATTCTTATATATTTAATCTCTTTGTGTAGATTTTGACCTTTTGCCTTGGTTAAGGGCATTTGGTTGAGACTTGCATTTGAGTTATTTTATATATATATACTATCCCACGAATCAATTTTTGGCGCCGCTGCCGGGGAGGCATTTGCTACGATTGTTATCCGACTTTGATCTGAACTTGTCTTATTATTAATATATCATATAAAAAAAAAACACAAAAATATTTTTCTTTTCTTTTTATTAGTACATATCATATAAAAAATTAAAAAACCAAAAAAAAAAAAAAAATCAAAAATATAAAAAAATTGTCCATAAAAAAATAAAATTCACTAATTGGTAAAATACCAAAATATAATATTCTCAACTGAGGTATTATCATAATAAGTTCCGGTGAACTATTGAGTTCCCAACTCGAACAAAAGATTTAAAACTTGCCTCGGGGTCCACTTACGATATACGCTGCACCGCTCATTTTGATAAACAAACAATAAAGGGGTATAAGGAGGGTTGTTTCCTTAGAACACGACACCGAAAGGAGAAATAATCTGTTCGCGCTATCCTACTCCTCCGCATCACTTGGTGCGGTTTTTCATTCTGAGAGCTACACGTGAAGTAAGATTGATTATCAGGTTTTAAGTTGTCTATCCAGATTTGTCCAATGTGAAATATGATTGTTAATATTCAAAAAAAAAAACCCAAAAATAATCTTCTTTTTCTCGGTATCAGTTAATTCATTTCCTTATCCCTCCCATCTATTTAATTCTTATGACATCATTCGATGTCGCCTTAAAGCGATTTAAAGCATGTTTCGCTTGTGGAAATTTGCACAACATAATAAACGTTCAGCTTTGTTGTTACAAAAGAGAAACCAAAAACAAATTCTTGTTTCCAATGCCGAATCGCTCAACAACACATTAAGATTGAAAGAATTTGTTTCGATTGTTGAGGACCTTGTGCATGGTCTTAATTGTCTAGAATGTGCCGAACACAAAGATATTGGAGAAAGCTATTCCAAAAGTGTCAAAAATACTTCCCAAGTCATCCATGCCAATGCCAACGTGTTAATGCTCCCTCGAGAGCCATTCGTTGTCAAACAAACCCCAGTGTCAATTCCTCACAAAAATCTCCACTAAACGACCAAAAGTGTTGTTGCGAGTGTGGGATGGGATCTCGTTAGATGGCATCTTTTTGTCAACGATGACCCTTGTAAGTCTTGTGGGAATGGGCTCATGTGGTTATAATTGTCCACACAAAACTCGATTATCTCTAATCCGAGCCATCCAAACAAACCATTAATGAGAACCCACAAGCTCGGAAAAGTGTGCAAATACCAAAAATTTTTGTCAATGCCAAAAATCTGGTTGCAATGAAATATGAGGAGTTTGTTGTATTGTAAGATTCGAAGTGAAACACCAAATGTTTTTAACTCCGTACTCAGCTAATAAACACTCCCGATTATCAAACCCCATCTCACAACCCCCGACTCAATCTATGAGAATTTTGGGAACAATGTCATTATGGTTTCGATTGTCACCCCAAGTTCCGTTTAATCCAATCGGAACTGGTTACAATCAAGACTTTAATTTCTCACAAAATCCTAAAAGTCTTCACAACAATTCCTTTGTTGTAACTATTGTGACTCCTCATGAGACTTTCAGTGGTCAACAAATGAATGAAGACTATTAATCATAGCAACATCCGCTATGATTCTAATTCTTCAGTTCTGACCAATTTCAACCTCCGCAATATACCGTCATCATCAGATCTTAAATTCTCAAAACGATTTTTTCAATTCTTCAAAATGAGAATTCACTTCTGGATGTGAGCAGTCCAAAAAACTCAAAATAAACAACCTTGCATGATTTGATTTGCTCAAGCTAATGCAAAAGAAAGAAGAAGAGAAGCGAATTGCAGAAGAGCAAGCGGCTAAAGAGCGCTATTGGAAGATTCCCATTTGTGATGAATGATATGCTATACTATACCATTGCAATCAACCTTTATCAACACACGAGGAGCAGTAAACTCCTCTAAATATGGGGATGAGCATCTTGACACAATTCCCGCAACGAATCAGACGAATTTCAATAAGTCTAGTGTTGAAATCCTTGTCCCAATCCCAAAGTGATTCCAAGTGTTCCTAAGTGTGGTGATTGCCTTTTCATGACAATACTCCGCCTCTTAACTTTCAAAAGATCAATCTGAGGATTTCTCTGATTCCTACACATTGATTCTACTACAACTTAAAAAACTGATGAAGATTCCTTCACTAGTAACGATGTCGAGTAGTTTGAGCATCAACCTCCCAATTCTGAGCTCGTAGCTCGAAGGTGATGGAGATTGTTATTCAGAAGTTGGAAGGATTAGGATGCATTCTTTACTTAATCCAAAGACGTATCCTTCGTGAAACCTTGTTGAATGTCAATCGTGCTGTTGCAAAAATCGAAGCATTAAAAATAATCCCTTCATCTTACCTGTTGTACCAATCTACCTCCACCTTGTCCTAACCTTTTCTGGAGGAACTAACACCTTTGATAAATCTTATGCCCAATCGGAAACTTCTGCTTTAATAATTGGAAAGCCCAGTAGTGGCAGTCCCACTACGACCTTCAGATTTATCTCTTCCAATATGAAGCTCTCTCAAACGATCACATTGAAGAGACTAGTAGTGGCCATACCACTACTTAATCTGATTCTCTTTTCTAAATATGATTCGTTCATCTTTGGATCTTATCGATCATTCATATCATCCTTCCCAATAGGAGTGATTTTCAGAGGAGTTCGCCGATGAACTCGCTCAAACATAGCTTCAACCAATAGATTGTTTCTTTAGAGGATGAGCCCGAGCGTGCAGTTTCACAATGATAGGTGGGAAATATTTTCCAAACAAAGAACCAAAGTTCACTGTGCTTAATGTGTTGCCCACCCTTGAGATAGATTTCATACTTCTAGTGAATCCATTTATTCGCTTATGTTGTAGGGATCTATTCTCCCATATTCTTTCATCCCGTTATTCCCACCTTAGCTATTATCTTCCTCTCCTGTGGGGATGAAAGACACCATATTTGATCCCGGCATTTCAAAAGTATCATTCTTCTAAGCCGGATGTATCTCAAATCGGAGTGGAACTTTCATGATATTCAATACTCATCGTAGTCACTTGAATGAAAGTCCGATGATGATTTTAATTTCCACTTGTTTCCTTCAGGATCCATAAATCCCTTGTTATGGGTCAAGCATCGCACCCCTAAACAAGCCGCTTCGTGGAGGCACCCCATGCTTATTCCGTAAGTTGTAATATACATAAGATGTTTGATTGTGTGTAAGAAGCTTGTACTGTTCCATTACCCGTGTTTCCATGTTGTTGTTTATTGTCCAGATTGCCCGGATTGTGAAGACTCTCAGTTTTGGTCATTCATCAAGATTTTCACATCTCACTCATTGGAGAAATCCGAATATCCTAATCTTATCGACTAAACGTTATAATCTTTGGCATACCTCATAAATGCTTAGGATTTAATGTATACCCTTCAAAACACGAAGGACATGTTTAGTTTTAGTTTGGGGGGGTATCTTCGATTTGATTGTTGCCTGCAGCATTGTTACCCAACGTTAAACCCGTTTTTACCACCAAAAAACCAAAAAAATGAAAAAAATTAAAATTTTTAAAAATAAATTAAGTGTTTTGTCACAATTTTGATTTCATTTGGGTAGAATAAGAAAAATTTTTGACTTGATCGGCGCGTGTTTGAGCCTAGCTAAGTTCTTTAGCAAGCTTTCACGAATTCTATTGCTTTGAATTTTAAAAATGTGAAGAACGAGAAATGATAGAGTTAAATATAAGTTAATGTGCTAAGCAAGATTCTTCTAAAAACTTATACAAGTAACTTGTGGTTTTCTCTCCCGTGAATTTCTAATCCGCCTAATCATACGTACTCAATTTAATTCAAAAAGTTTAATCGATGTTTTCAGAAAAAGCTTCAAATTTGTAACTTGAGTTTTCAAAGCGAGATTTTATAGTGATTTAAAAGATAAATGCCAAAGAAGCATGAATGAAATGTGAATGCAAAAATGCATGAATATTGAAATTTTGCCAATGAAGCATGCAGTTGATATTATGGAGCAAGTAAAAGATGTGTCGTGATATCCCCACATCAATCCCGACTAGCACGCGGGGGGGTTCAAACTATGACTCTTGCTCTAAGATTGGTGTTCGTGATATCTCACGTGGAAGAAAGGTCTAGTGAGGGTTCAAACTAAGACACCAATCCTTATAGCCACATAAGGAATAAGGTTGTTGATGTGATTTCCCACTACGCTAGCAACGGGGTGGGTTTTCAAACTAAGAACACCGGTCGTTGGTTGTGATATCCTGCTCCGTTAACCACGAGGTAGGGGTTCAAACTAAGCAACGCATTCCTAAGCTTTAAAGAACTTATGATTATGATGTTGAATATGTTGCAAAAAGTTCTAAAGTTTAAATCTCGAAACAAGTTTACGAAGTCCTTAATAATTGTTGCTTGATCCCATGATACATTTTGAATTATGACTACTATGAGAATCAGTTGGGTCTATGGTAAAATAAAAGAGTACACTACATTCAATCGTATATCCATGTTGGGTATTGAAAAAAATTCGCAAGTAGTCATAAGTATAGGGCTAACATATAACCTAATAATCGACAATGATCTTGTTTTATTGGCGTAGCTTGGAACTTTGAAAAATCGAGGACGATGAATTTATCCTCAGGACATCCGTAGATCACTCTACGGGCGCTTCTCATTCTATGATCCCAGTTAATAAATAAAGAAAGCCAAACTTGTTAAAAAATGAAAAAAAATCCAAAAATAGTAGTTGTAGTTAGTGTAAATTCAAAAAAATGGTGAAAACGGGGCTTACATGTTTACTTCATAACATGCGTGAGGACACGCAATACCTAGTTTGGGGATTTGATAAGTGCTTAATTACACATATCTTTTACCTCTAAAAACGAGCTTAAATGACCAAAAACAGACAAAAACTGCCAAATATATGTTTGTTTTGCAATTGTATTGTGCAGGAAGTGGATATCAACAAAAAGACAGAAAACCAAGCCAAAATGACAAAACTGAGCATGGAATGGAAAAGACTGTGCAAAATCAAGGCACATCCAAAAATGACAAAGTCATAGCATACTGCAGAATAATGCTGGATCAATCTTAACCCAATCCTGATGTGGCGGGAAAGCCCAATAGTATATTTATGAAGACTGTGAAGACCAAATGGGCCCTCAATCAATTACAACAGCCCATTTGTGTGCAATTGACAAAGACTGTGAAGACTTTGAAGGCCCAATCCTAGCCCAGTTACAGCCAATCTCAGCCATTGTACACACAAAACCCACTTCACAACCTTATTGGGCTTGAAAAAGCCCAATAACCAAGCCTGTACCTTATTGGGCCTTAAAAAGCCCAATAACCAAACCTAAACCTTATTGGGCCCAAACCCAAACCCAATGGGCCCAACCCAAGCCCAATGGGCCCAACACAAACCCAAGCCCAACAAAAGCCCAAAATCCTTTTTTATAAACCTTAGGGACTAGAATTGTCATTTTTAAAATAGGTTTTATAAAAGAAAAATAGAAAAATAAAACACAAGGGCTAGTTTTGCAATTTGCTTAAACTTTCTTTACCCCTTTTAGTTATAAAACAGCAGGGACCATTTTTGCAATATTGCCAAACCTTTCTTTATTTCTTTAGTTATAAAAACGACAAGGGCCATTTGTGCCACTTTCCAAACTATGTTATAACTAAAATCGGGCTAAAAGGAAATGAAAAGAGAGAAAGAATTGAGGGACTGAAATTGCCTCTTCCCCAAACATTACTTTTAAAATCCTGCAACCATAAAACTGTACACCCCGTACCCGCCAAAACCATACCACCCCTTTCCCACAGTTTCAGCTCCAAACCACCTCTCAAGTACCTCTCCCAGCTCACCCCTCACCTTTCCCCACAACCCAATGACCCTATAACCCTTCCCACTCGACAATCACACAACCCGAGCACCCCCTTCAATGGTTGAGATGAAGACAAGACAAAGGGAAGGCTAGGATTGATTGGGAGGCTTTGTACTCCCACAACCAGCACAAACCAAGACCAAAGAAAGGCAAAGGACCTCTATAAAAGAGCCAAGACCAAGCCGAACTACAACACCATTTTTATTTTTAATTTTTATCTTAATTTTTAATTCAAAAGTCTTTCTTTTAAATCATTTAAGTAATAATCATTCATGTAAAACCATAATGGTGTAAACAATTTTTCATTTTTAATAAAAGTTAAAAAGTTTGTGAAAATCACCATTGTCGAAATTTTGAACTATGATTTAGGCTGTTTAATTCTGTTTAAGTTGTTTAAACATATGTTAAAAGTTATTAAAATTCATTTTGAGATCCCTTTTCAGCTTATTACCCATAAAAAACAGTTAAAAAAACCTTTTTTTTATAAATTAAGGGAGTTGTTGGTTTAATCTGAAAAGGTCACCATGGGTTGTTGTGGTCAAGCTCACTCACCCACTTTGGCGTGAGGGTGTGGGTCACAAGCCACTTTAAACTACCACCTTTTAGTTTTAAAATCAATTTTTAAGTGTTTTTTATGTTCTGTCAAAATTTGGAATAAGCCAAATTGAGCTTAAGTGCTCAAGCTGCATAAGCAGCTTAAGCACATTGTTTTTGTGCCTATTTGTTGTGTTTCTAGCCACCTTAACCTAGCCCTTGTTCTGTCCTTTTAACCATCACCAAGTAATAAGCCAAGTGTGTATGTATGCTAATTTTTTGAAAATAGCCATTTTCAAGTCCTAAAATCAGCAGCTTTTTCTTCACCTTAATAGCTAAAATTTTGAATATAAGCTTAATTTCATGCCTTGTAAATCTGTTTGTGCTTTATTTTGGCTAAAAAGCTCTTAAGAGCTTATTTGCATAAGCCCAAAAAGCTCCCTAGCCACTGCCTAACTTACCCTGGTGCTGAGCACCATTTTCAGCCCCTTATTTCTAGCTTATTTAGTTTTAAGCATTAGGTTTTTATGGCTTTTTAATGTAGCTTATAGGTCCCACTTTTAGGTTTAGCAGCTTAATTCCCTTAGATAGCTTATTAAGGCAGCTTAATATAAGCTTTAAAGTCCACTTTTTCTGTTTTCTTTCTAAAACTGTCAACATAGCTTAACAATAAAACAGCTTATTTTAGGGCTTATTCTAGATAACTTAGCTTATTTAGGACTCCCCTCTCCCTATTTATCTGTCCCCCTAGTTTCTAGCTTATTTGTTGGCTTAAATCCCAAAAAGCCAAGAAAAATAAGCTCATAAGCTTATTAAGTTCTGCAGCCCCATTAAGCTCATTTTTCTAGCTTATTTAGTTGGATTCAGCTTATGCACCTTTTATGAAAGTTACTCCCCTTAAGCCCCTTTACAACTTTGCTTCTTTGGCTTTTTGATAATAAGCACTTTGGACTTGATTTGCAATCGGGGTCCACTTTAGGGACTGTTTGTGTAATTTCTTCTTTTATAGTCATAATGTTATCCCTGTGGTTAGTTAGCCTTTAACCCCACTCGTAGTCCTTTCATTCCTTTCAGTGTTAGTCCTTAGGTTAACCTTTAGTTAAGTTTATTAATTTAATTACTTAAATGAGGTTAAAAATTTAATTAGTTTAATTACTTTTAATTTAATCAGTAACTTTTGGGCATTTTTATATTTTTAGAATTGTTAATTTTTTCTTTATTTAATTTTATTTTTTCAGAATTTTTATAACTTTTATTTTTGTCTTTTTCTATTTTCTTAGTTTTAATTAGTTATTAATCTTTAAAAATTCATAAAAAAATCCAAAAATTAATAAAAAAATATTTTTCTTTTTTATAAAATTTTCTTTTGTCATTTAGTGTCTAGGAAAAATATAAAATTTAGTGTAGGCTTAATTTTTCTTAAATTTCAGTCTTAGACCCGTTTTACCGGGTGCGTTTTACCGTTTCTTTTCGTTTTACATTCAAACGACCTCCGTTTTAGTTCTAGTTTTCTTTATTTTTCAAATTAACTTAATTAGAATTTAATTTTGATTTTTAATTTAATTTAGCATTTATTTTCTTAATTTTTAGTATTTAGGTTTCCCGATACCTGATTCTGTTCCCCGTATTTAATTTAGATTTAATTTTAGGATTTCCCTATAACTAATTTTGTTTCCCGTAGTTTTTAAGATCCCCATTTCCTTTGCTTGTTTTCCCGTAGATTAAATTAAGTTTTATTTAATTAATTTTAGTTGTAATTATATCAGTGTTTCCATCATATCATATATTCTCCATCATTCAATTTCTCATCAAACCAGGATAACTTTCAATTGCAGCCTCGTTGGGACATACGACCCGGGAATATCTCTTCCGGAATCTTTTTATTATTGATTCTCATATATTTTATCCTTTTGTAGATTTTGACCTTTTTGCCTTGGTTAAGGGCATTTGGTTGAGATCTGCATTTGTGTTATTATATATATATACTAATTGACGAATCAAACATCTTCGAAAGTGGACCGACTCTCACCTGATTGATAACATTATTGGAAATCCTTCTTGACCAGTCTCCACAAGGAAACAGCTTGCAACCGATGCATTGTGGTGCTTCTACAATTCTATACTGTCAAAGGTCGAACCGAAAAACTTCCAATCAGCAGTTACTGAAGACTGCTGGTTTCAAGCAATGCAGGATGAAATCCATGAATTTGATCGACTGGACGTATGGGAACTAGTGCCTCCTCCGGACTATGCCAAAATTATTGCTCTCAAGTGGATCTATAAAGTGAAACTCGACGAGTATGGTGATGTGCTGAAAAACAAGGCGCGTGTAGTAGCGAAAGGATTTTGTCAAGAGGAAGGACTTGAATTTGAAGAATCCTTCGCCCCGGTTGCCAGACTAGAAGCTATCAGAATCTTCCTTGCCAATGCTGCCAGCAAAAACATGATAGTTTATCAAATAGACGTGAAGACTGCCTTTCTAAATGGCGAGCTTAAAGAAGAAGTCTATGTCAGCCAACCCGAAGGCTTTGTTGATCCAGATCGTCCACATTATGTCTACCGTCTGAAGAAAGCTCTCTACGGGCTAAAGCAGGCACCACGGGCGTGGTATGACATTCTGTCGAAGTTTCTCTTGTCTCAAGGATTCTCCAAGGGTGTAGTCGATCAGACATTATTCATTCAGAAAACAGGCAAACATACTCTCCATGTTCAAATATATGTTGATGATATCATATTTTCCTTGACTGATCCTCGAGATTGTGACCGTTTTTCAAATGAAATGAGCTCTAAATTTCAAATGTCGATGATGGGTCAAATATCCTTTTTCTTAGGTTTACAAATTTCTCAGAATCCTAGAGGCATTTTCATAAATCATTCTAAATATGCTAAAGAGATTATAAAGAAATTTGATCTTCATAACAGTGACCCTATTGACACTCCCATGGTTGATCAGACCAAACTGGATGAGGACCTCTTAGGCATCCCTGTTGACCAGACTTGATATAGGGGTATGATTGGATGCCTGATGTATCTCACAGCCAGCAGACCTGACCTAGTTTTTGCAGTGTGCATGTGTGCTAGATATCAATCTAAGCCTACTAAAAAGCACCTAGAAGCAGTTAAGCAGGTCTTTTGGTATATTCAAGGAACCATTAACATGTGACTTTGGTATCCGAAAGACACCGCTATGGCACTAATAGCATACGCAGATGCAGATCATGCAGGTTGTCAAGACACTCGAAGAAGCACATCTGGAAGTGCTCAGTTACTTGGTGATAAGTTAGTAAGCTGGTCATCTAAGAAGAAAACTAGCACGTCCATCTCTTCAATAGAGGCTGAATACATGGCTATGTCTGGATGATGTGCCCAAATCCTATGGATGCGGTCTCAATTGTCCGATTATGGCTTTGCATATAATCACGTCCCTCTGTATTGTGACAACAAGAGTGCCATTGCCCTCTACTGCAACAACGTCCAATACTCCAGGGCTATACACATCGACATCAGACATCATTTCATTCGTGAACAAGTTGAGAAGGGAGTGGTTGAGTTATACTTCGTGAGGATAGAGTATCAACTGGCGGATATATTCACTAAGGCTCTACCGAGAGAGAGATTTGAATTTATTCTCCCAAGGCTTGGCATGAAGTGTATGTCGCCAGAGATACTCAAGCGTCTTCAAGATGACAAGGATGAGTAATAGACTTGCTTCAAGTATCTTGTATATATATGTACATATTCAAAACCTAAAAGAAAATACAAAAATATAAAACCAACAAAATCTATAAAAATTAGAAAATAGAAAATTCCAAAAATATAGTTTCTCAAGACATGTCTTCCATCTATCGATAACATTTACGGGCTTAGAAATGTCATTCAACAATGACACAGGTTTGTAAATGAAGCTCGAACGAAAGTTTAAACTTTTCAAAACATGTCTTAATGGCTTGCTATTATTTTTGATATGCAACCCAGTTTTCAAAATGAGGAAAGCATGTCGCCAAAAAGACAGCTGTTCCTAGCAACGGGTGATTAAGTTCTCCCAGGCATGGATTACTTTATATCCGTGCACCCTCGATCTAATGTATGCTTCAATGCATTATTTCTTGATTCAGAAGAGAAATCTTCTTTTTATCCAAATAATTTTCCGTCTATGATTCTTCCGAAAATTGTTTGTGTTTCATTTGGTGGACAGATGTTCTTTGAAACTTAATCGGACTTGTCTTTCTCAAAATTTGTCTCTCAATCAACGACTATAGATCTTTAAATAGAAAACGGGTCATTGATTAAGGGGGAGAGTGCTTTTCAAATTTATGACATCTAACGGGCATTTTTGAGTCATCATATAAATAATTGAGAAAGGTTTTGTATCTAACGGGGTTACATATTGAGGGGGAGCATGAATATGTTCCATTATCGGCTTGTATAAATCAGACACATTTTCTCCCAAATTTTCCTAACTTAAATCAATTGAGATCCAAAATCTCAAACAATGTGACTTAAATATGGAAATCTGATAGAAATGTGATCTTTTTGAACTCATTAATATGCTCTTTCATATGTGCTAAACTCTTTCGAATATCGATGCACATATTGAGGGGGAGCAAATGGTGTATGATGGAAATTGTGGAAATACCAAAGACCAACCCTGTAATTACTTTATCGGAGTTATAAGGATGGTAATGTTAGGTATTAGTTCCCATGATCCAGCTAGAACCGGAGGGATCTACCCAGGTACAATCCACTAGTTAGTGTAGAAGTCCTTAGGTATGACTACAAAAGGAGAAATGTGAGAATAAGGGAATAGTGCGGACTGAGATGGAGCTAGTACTGGAACATATCCAACAAGGTACTAGTAATGAAGTCTTGGTAAGCACTGAAGGGGTTGAAGAATGAAAAAGAAATGTTAAGATAAAGGGTGTAAAGAAAGCAGCCCTCCTTAAACATTAGGCAGAAACCGGGTCAATTCATATGCTGTCAGAATCACATGGTTGATTGCTGACATTGAATACATGTATCATGGACCCAGTAATACGCTGCATAACCCTCCCTAGCCACTTAGAATCTCTTAAAAGATTTTTGTTTGAATTCTCACAGAGACGTAACATATAATCTACTGACTTTCTCACTCCAAGTTAGTCGGTATTGAAAAGGTGGCAGTCAGCTCCAGCCTCCGCTCACTAAAATCAAAATGCACTATTGAGTCTAGAGCCTTGAGATCATTAATTAATCTCGTTAGGACACTATTCAAATGTACTTGTTCTTCACATACTATGAAAACAAGGAATATATACTTAGAGTCCTACGCATCATCCTTGTGATTTTGCCAGAACATCCGAGTGATACTTATGTATTCACAATGAAGATGGAAATCCTGCTTGAGCCAACATCAAACAAGCTCATAGTAGGTGACTTGTGAGATCCTTAAATGGATCAAACTTGTGACACTGGACATCGAATCGGTCTAGACTTTTGAATTAACTATTGACGAAGTTTGATAAAATCTTAACACTCTTGATGTGTCATAAAATCAATTTATTTTCAAATCAATTTTCCTCTTCAATCGGTAAGATAGTAACTAACCGATTCACTCTTGTTGTGTTGTCTGCTTTAAGACGTTCCGACTAAGAGAAAAGACAAGTAAGGCGATTCTGATGTTTATACATTGGAAGATCCGACACTCATGCTGGAAATCCTGTCAAGGAGATTCTTCTTAAGATTGAATCTACCTGATCACAGGTCGGTCCTCACGAATTCGAAGGTTACTCCAACCAAACACGGGCGAATGACAAAGCTATATTCGCCCCTCAACTTTATTGCTAACTGTTTTAGTGCAGGTACACATAAAGATGGAGGTGGTGTCAACCTGTTCCAGCAGAGTCATGTTCATTGCCACATGCTCATACTCAAGACTCAATGACCTTACAACATCAAGAGAGAATGACCTAAAGCTTCCGCAACTCTGATATCAACTTCTTCGTCAGCATGTTAAAGTGATGAAGTTATAAATTGATGAAGTAATACGAGCATAAAGTCAGGCTTTCAAGATTGCAACAAGTATGAGCATGTCGGCCCAAAAGTCATAAGCACGCAAGATGGCAAAAGATCACAAGATGATGATTAGAGATTTACTGTGGCTGATGATCTCAAGAAAGCTCAAGATCACATTCAAAGACAAGCCTAATGGAACAAGCTCGCGTTTAAAGACAAAAGATCACTACTCACTATGTACAAAGTGATCAATGAATGAAGAATCAAAGATTACAAGCTAAAGTCTAAAGTCCAAGACACATAATGCTAGGATTCGAATTGTATTTTCTGGGGTGACCTCCCTTAGGGGGAGATTGTTAGGATCATGAAAAAGACTCGGTCACCCCGTGTTATGTCTAGCATAGGTTAGCTCGTAGTCTTAATATCAATCGTTTAGTTACCTTATGACTTATGGCGTTAGGTCAGGTCTTTACCCACATGTTAGCCTACTCCATAGCCCACTTAGGGCACATAAACTCTTGTATTTAAACCCCCTCTCAGCCATTGAGAGGGGTTGGTTGTTCATTGTATAACAAACACACACTAAGTGTCTTTCTCTCGCTATAACATCCCATTTTCTCTCTCTAGAAATCGGCCTACACACTAATCCTTGATTGTGTTATGATTTCCAATATACTACATTGACGAGTTAACTCCACAATCATATCAATCTCATTCCTCGATAATACATACTTATACTATTTAGCGTAAATAGATAAGTAATATGATAAATATTTATAATTATTAATTATAAATATATCTCGACAAGTCCATTCGGTAAACCTTAGTCACTTCAAAACAATCATTATACGGTTGAAAATGAAACGTTTACTTATAATAAACACTTTAGAGAAGTTTCAAAAAAAATTATATTTTTCGTCTTTTAGTGAATTTATTAAATAAATAAAATAAAATAATAAAATATTATTTTATTATTTAAAATCAAAAATCATGTTTTTAAGAAATTTTTTAAGTATAAACTTTTTACGAAATTTCGACATGACTCGTACGTTTATACAACGTTTTCCAAGGTTTCAAACCTTATTTTCAACATTTTTCACAAATTCGACACTTTTCGACGAAATTCTAAAATCTCAATCGTTAACGCTTACCAACATGATTTTTCCAAAATATCATTCAATATCACTTCGTAAATACACTTCCACTTTCAAAAGTCCATCAAAATTCTCAAAACTACTACATATCGCTTATTCAACAAGGGTCCATTAGGACATATATAAGTCCAAAATACTATTTAAGTCCAAAACTAAGGTCCATTTACATATATAAATATATAATTATATATAGAAAATAATCCGGACCACAATAAGCCCTCCCATTAAGCCACGACTTAAATGAACTTATTGGGTCGTGAGCCCATATGCTCAAAATTACGTATATTAAGCTTAAAATAAGCTAGTAAGCTACGTATCGCATTTGGTTACTACCATAAGCCTAAAAAATAGTCTACAACATACGCCATAACACAAAAAAATCAAAATCACTTTCCTATTGATTTTGGGAATCCATTCGTGGCATATAAGCCTAAATAAGCCAATAAATAGCTTAAAAATAAGCCCGAATAAGCCATACAAGCTACTATAAAAATTAAGCATTCTAGCATCATATATTATTCAACCATCACGACCAC
>BQNB010063481.1:0-33506 GCA_026074375.1 Tanacetum coccineum | reverse complement strand
TAAAACAAAAAAAACTAATTAATAACTAGATTTTACTAATTAATTAACCAAAAATGACAAATTAAAATTCTAAAAACTCAAAATGCAAACTTCTAATCTTAAATGTATTAAACTAATTTTTAAAACTTAGAATTTTTTTTTGGAATTTTTAACTATTTAAAACTATTTTTTAAAACTAAATAATACTAAAAATAAAATTAAAAATACTAAACTTAATCCTAAAAATTTAAGAAAATTCCTAAAAATTCTTTAAGCTAAAAATGAGTTTTACAAAGAAAAATTACTTAAAAAGCTAAAACAGATAAGCTGTTAAAAATCGAATAAGCTAATAAGCTTAAATCCTAAACACGTATAACAATTTAATGGAACAAGACTATAATGAAAAAGAACCAAGGGCGCAATGGTAAAGGTGCTGTGTGTGTGAAAGGGAGGTCACATGTTCGAACCCTGTGACTTCCTTTTTGATTTTTTTAATTTCTTTTTGAAAAAGCTGAAGAATAAGCAAAAACTAACAACTTTAATAAATGGACTTATTGACAAAACTTATTAATAAGCTAGGAAAAAGCAATCAAAAGAGACACTTTTGGTTTTTAAGATTTTGCCAATATAAGTTACAACTGTTTATTTTTAAAGACTAATAAGCACTTAGAAAAACAAATAAGTTGAAAACAGATCATTACCTAGACCTAATAAGAACTAGTGACTAAAAATAAGCAAGAGAAATAAGATGTAAAACATCTAAATGCAATAAGACTGCAGACTCAAAAGAGAATAAAAGGACATTAACCACTACTTTAAGCTAGGCTTTAGGACAAATTAAGCGTTGGAAATAAGCTAAAAGCTCAAAACAGATTGAGATTGATAACCAAAGAACAAATAGAAGCTAGAAATAAGAAAGTTAGACGAGTTAATAAGCTAGAAAAGAGCTTATAAAATGACAGATTACCACTACTATATTTTTGGCTTTTTGAAAAAAATGACTTTTTGTAACTGACTTTAAAGACTCAAAAGAACTTTTGACAAGCTAAAAACTTAAAACAGATTTAATTCCTATTACAATAAGCTAAAAATAAGCAAAATAACTCAAAGTATAGCCAAGGTGTGATCATAAAGGATCTGCAATAAGAGTCTTTTAAGAACAAACCATGAATTATCATTCTTGACTGATTTTAGATCTTAAGTATTTAAAAGGCCATTCCAAAACAAATAACTCAAATCAGATGTTTAAAGATGCAAATAAAACCAAATTTGAGCACAAAAACCACATTTCAAGTAGCATTTTAAGTCATTCACATAATAAGCTATTTGAACAGCCTATAACCTTGTAGACTTGAATATTTAGTAAAACAAACTTCAAAACTTAATAAAACTTAATCTAAGCTTGGGACAACTAATCCTAAGACCTAATTAAAGCTTATACAAACTAATCTAAGAACTAAAATGGTTTAAATTCAACTTGAACATGCAAAATCCTCTTAACCTAAACACCCCTTTAAAACATGAAATACTTTTTTTAAGCTAAAACAGATTATGAAAAGCTTTGATTAATGCAAACAGATTAAGTACTAACAATATTAATGACAAATAAGCAAGATCTAAGGAAAAATAAGCACTAAACAATAAGCTAAACTAAAAAGCTAATTAGACTGATTTTAGGACAGATTCAATTAAAACTTAACTAAACTATTTTTAAACTAAAAGCTAAACTTATTAAGCTACTAAAAAACTGAATAAGCACATTTAACTATAATAAGCAAGCAATAAGCAGATTAATAAGCTAGAAAAGTAATTAAGCTAGAAAATAATAAAAGGGAGTATACCTTGATCCTAGCTAAATAGGGATCTAAATTGCTTAAAAGAGCTTATCTACAAGCTTCAGCTTGTTAACAAGCTGGTAAAGTCCAATAAGCCCATCCCTTTCTGGCTTATCATCCAAAAGCTTATTATGACTTTTTGAGTGTTTTAAGGTGAAAAGCTTATTTAGTTTACCTTTAAACAAGCTAAACTGAATAAAAGCTAGCTTATTAGGTAACAAAAGAGCTTAATGTGCTTATTATGTGAAATCTAAACACATTTTAGCTAAGTTGCATAAAGGTAAAAATAGAATTTAAAGGCACAATTTAAATAAAACTGAGACTTTTATTAATAATCAAACGTTTACAAGCTTTAAAAGAAGAAAATACATTAAAAACGAGACAATAAGCTAAAAGCTACACTAATAAGCTACTAAAAGCTACTCTAGATATCTTCTACTGTGTGAAATTAAGCTTTTTTTATAGCATGAAGAGGAAGGATGTAGAGCCTGAGGAGCGTCCATAGCTTCTAATCATAGCCTATAGATCAAATCCCATCATCCAATCCGTCTTCTTAGCCCTTGGATCACTTCCACATTTTTGCTTCAATCATAGCCCTCAGGATTGCCAGCGTGGACTTAGTTGTGTCAGACGTGTCAGGTGGCTTCTAGAAAGATATGTGTGTGTAGATTGGTGAGGTGAGTGGATTTTACCCTAAGTTATGTTGTGGGTGAAAATAAAAGGGAAAAGGGGGAAAGAGATGAATGAACAGTAATTCGTTTTTTTATTTGACCATTTGACCATGTTTGACTTGGACTTTGACCCGGGTGTATGGGATTGGGCTTTTCTTTTATAACTTGGGACAGCTAAGAGATTAGGATATGGATTTTGGACTTAATTTATAAAAGGGCTTATGGTTTAATATTTCAATGCTTAATTGGCTGACCCGACACAATAAATGGGTACGGGTTGGCCCATTAAGGATGAATATGCCTTCAGATTCGTCTTTTTTCGCTCTTTCCATTTCCGTGCTTGATCTTCTCTAATTTGGCTTTGTTTTTATCCTTTTTGATATATCTGATACATGCACAATATAAATCACAAAATACACATATACAATGCATATTCTATGTATTTTTGGTCATTTAAGCTCGTTTTATTAAAGAAAAATGATATGTGATTAAACACATATCACCCCATATGAGTAATAAGTTTCGGCTTATTAAAGCGTATTTGACCCCGACTATTATTATCGGATATTTTCTAACTTGTTTGGAGCTTATTTAAAGAACTAAAAAGGTTTTGAAATGAACGGATCTATTTTTGAACTTATTTGAGAGCTTTCGAGCTTATTGGACTCGCGACCCAATAAGAGTATTTAGCCATAGCTTATTTTTGTGACTTATTTCTTTGGACTTGAGATCCTTGTGCTTTTGTATAACTTATTAATTTAATTTGGGCTTGAAGGCTTGTTTTGGACTTTGGGAGTCATTGCTCAATAAGCTAAGATAAACTGCGGCTTATCTTGAGCTTATTTGGTCTCGGCTTATTCCTTTGAACTATATTTTAGCTTATTGGCAACTTATTTAAGTGAACTAAAGATAACTTATTTTACGATTAAGTATTGGAGAACTATTTTGGACCTATTTGGAAACTTAAAAAGATACTAGCGGACTTATTGGGTCGAAAAGCCCAATAAGGTATCTATACTATATATTGTTAATATTATCGGGCTAACTAAGAAACTTTAATGGTCTGTAAGGCCCAATGATATAATGGACTAGAACGACAATTGGATTTTGGGTTAACTATTAGATTTGTGGATGAGCTTGTACTCGAGTAAACTACAACGGTTTGGATAATTAATGAAAATATTGTTTTAACGGGTCGTCGTGAGAAATATAAACTTGGTGTTTTGTTAAGAAATTGTTGAAAGTGGAAAGTGATTTAAATTAAGGTTTGGAGCCTTAGGGAAACTTTTACAAACGAACGGATCATGTAGAAATTTTATAAAACTTGTCACACTTAGAAAATATCTTAGAAAAAGCCTATTTTCGTGTAAATCTGACAAAAGGACAAAATTATTTTATTAATCGTTAAGTGTCAAGGTCGAAACGAATGAACTTGAACATACTAAATAGGCAAGATTTCATACTTACCCTTTTAGTCCGATAAGAAGACAAATTAATAAAATATTATTATTTTATTATAAATTACCCTTATTTCTTATTTATCATGGAACTATTTATCCTTATTTTTCAATCTTTAGATTCCTAATCACTTCTCGTCGAATTCTCCTCGGATCTATTAAACTTCTACCTCATCTTAGCTAGTCGACTCTATTCTCGATCTTTATGTGTTAATGTCGCACTTAGCCCAAGTGCATCGAGTCATCTTACCTAGTTACCACACAACCATGATACAAAAACTTTGATAAAAAGAAATGAGAACTTTTCGCGAACTTTAATGCAAACGTATGTACAACAAAACAATTTGTACAACATAATACTAAGGTGAACTTATTAATTAGGTCGTGGCCGGGTACTGTTGTGCTTTGTGTAGAGATTATCATGTTCAGCTACTATCATCTTTTGAGGTGAGTTCTCGTAGCCCTATTTTTGACTCTTTTTCCGTTGGGGGAAAATGATACTCAAATTTGTTTTGAACTTGTTTTCTTACTGTGCAAAACTTTTATCTTTTTGGACAATGCTATGTGCATATGGCTGCTATATAAATGACATGAGATTGGTAGAACTTGTATAAGGATTATATATGGTATAGTGAGGTATCTTGTGATCTTGTAATTTGTGAACTCGCGAACTTGTGATCTTTCGCCCTATGCATAGCTCTAGCTGGTAGGCTTTAGGTGCGTGTGAACTTAGAGTTGTGAACTTATGTGCATTGGTATTTATATTGTTGTGGATCATTTAAAGTATGGAGTTGTTATGTTAGTATCATTTCGTCGTGCATCTATGGATCTAAGAGTAGTATGGAATTGTGATGTTGATATCTATATTAGTGGTGTATCTATTGACCTTCGATAACATGTGTTGCTATGTTGGTATCTGATCTATTGCATGTATTCGCTGTCGTATTGCACATTTGTCCACCTTTTTGAAACTATGGCACAACAGCTGGGTTGTTATCAAACCTACGAGCTCACCAACTTTATGTTGACCTTTTCGAGTATCATTTTCAGGTGTGTTGCGAATTAAGGTAAATCGGGAGTAATGGGAACTAAAGACGTGTGCACGTAGGGTGTTATCTTGAGACTTGTATATTTTGGATCTAAAATGTAAACTGGTGAACTATTGTAAATCTAGATCTTTGCAAACTTTGTACGGTATGATCTTGTAACTTGTATGATGAAACTATATTGTTGCATCCCGTGTTTCCGCCATTGTCGGGTGTGACAAATTGGTATCAGAGCCAAGGTTATAGAGAACGCTTGTTTTTCTAAAATAAAAACACAACTATAACCAACTCATAATATTTTTCACACATGCCTCCAGCGAAGAACCCACAACCTCTAGTTTGGTAGGGAACTCACATACCCAAGGAAATCCTTGATGGCCAACTTAGCTAGCCTGGTCGGTTCGGTTTCGGTCATACCGGTTCGGCTCGAATTTTCGGTCTTTGGTGTGTTTTGCTCGGTCTTTTGTTCAAGTTTTAGACAAAGGTAAACATATGACGTTTTTCTTGTTTAGGATAACGGGGTATCCGTGACTAGCTCTGACACTTCCCCTGGTTGTCCAAAATGTATACTCAACGAGGGGGTAGGCTCGCGCTCCGCTGCGGGACGATTAGTAAACGTCGTTGTGGGTTGGCTGAAGTGAGTCCGGTGGTGATTGTTGTTGTTGTTGCAATGGTCCTCTCCCCACAGGCGTGCTTGGAAGGCTCAAAAGATATTCAAGAAAATATAACATGATTAAAATCATATTCTAAATATTAACATGCAGTTAAAGATAACCCTATGAATTGAAATCTGATTTGTTTACTTCAGCATGAATCAAGTGCATTAGAGGTCTAGGTTTACATTTACATTATTGTTGCTGCACATTAGCTCTTTTCAAAGTAACATTGCGCATGGGTACTATTTGTTTTTTGGGGCATTTACATTTATATCCTTACGAAAGTTTAATATTACACCAATGTCCTTCTCACTTTTGTAATTACGTCAATATCCTTTCTAAACTTTTGTAATTACGTCAATATCCTTCACAAACATTTGTAATTATATCAATATATTTCTCAAACATTTAAATTCTCATGTATATTCAAAAATCAACATGGTATTTCATTACTCGAGACTAAAAAATAAATATGAACAAATTAAATATAGGAGTGGAACATATACATTAAACATTCATCAATCTTTATATTTCAAGTCATGTGGTGAAAAAAATATCCAATCAGTAAATAGAATTACAAACCTGCAAGGGCCAAGGGGTATATGACACCATATAGCAGAAGGTCCATTATTAATAAAAAAAAGAGTATCTGTTAGCTTGCGGTTCAAGGACACGTTCCAGGACAGAATACGACAAATCCTGGTCTGTTCCTCAGGAAACACACTTGTGTTGTTAGTGCATCCCCACGAAAATCAATCATTCTTTTTACATCCTTATCGTTCTTTACAGTAATCAGATTTCGCTTGTTTCCAGGCATGAAATACTTGACTGTCACTGTTTGCTGCTTCAAATCACATATTTTGGCCAAACTTAATTTCAAATCACTAAATAGAGTCTCAGAGGTGACATTTGCAGCATTTGTTTCTCCCCCATTATACGTCAAAGTTCCATCTTCATTTGTCATAAAATGGCCACTACCTATAGAAACAAACACACACAAGGAGGAAAAAAGGTAGGTTATTCATCAGTCACATAATTACGCCTACTCGTCTAGTTTCTCTAAATTGTTAAGTTAAATACGAAGCAAGCGAACACGCATTTATTAGTCATATACTCATAAGCACAAAATGCCTATTTAGCACAATATTATTACTATTTATTGTTGATATCTTGTTTCAGTAGGCCTTACAAATATATAGCTAATGGCAAAGAAAGGCCGATCACACTATTAACACAACCATTAATCAACGTCTCATAAATTCCAATAAATATCTCACGGCCAACAACTTTATTGCAGGATTGTTATATGCACATTTCCATCATTTTAAAAACATACCGTAACGCATAACCTTTGCGCACACCAACTTCTTGCGTTTGATGCATGCATCTCAACTAACTAATTAGGCTAGGTATAAGGTAATGGGCAAAACGGATAGATCTCAGAATCTGCACCAACATATTTAGGCCGTTTCATTTTAGCCAAGTTTTTACATTTTACTGATTTGACACATTAGAGGTAAAAGATTGGCCTAAAGCAACCCATTTCTAGGAATGTAGATCAAATGAACTTTACAAAAACTAAACATTAAATGATCCGAAATGATGACGACTTAGTAGCCTAAATGATACAGTTATTTAACATGTTGTCAAACAAGATAGGTCATCTTTCATTAATGAGTGTGACATGTTTTTCCTGTGTATACAGAGATAACAAACTTTAGACATTTGTAATATTCAGCTTATGTCGTGTTTACATAAGGAGCTATGAAGAAAGGAAACTTTTTTTCCTTTTCTTAACCCTTTGTTGAAATAACAGAATAAGTGAATAACCCATGATTTTACGATTTATAAATTGACTTATTTGATATATGATTTTTCATTGAGAAGTATGGAAGACATTACGTGAGCGCCTACAGATGTACACATTTAAAAACACTTTAGTCATTTTCAACCCGTTCCATTTGACCCGTTTCATTTTAGCCAAGTTTTTACATTTTACTGATTTGACCCGTACCCATTTTGGGGTTTCGTCAAAACACGTGGAAAACATACTAAAAAAAGTCAAAAAAACCATTATACTTGCAGAAAGTGCAGTTAGGTGTTGCTGCTAAACTTAACGACGTCCTTGATTCTCTTGATTTTCATGGAGAGGGCATTCTTCCTCCTTGCAGAAAGATAGATCAGACCCACATTCGAAAACCCTTCAAGAAAGAAAAAAAATCCATATCACAATTTTTCAAAACATCAGAATCGGCATTCAGTTGGGTTTCTATAGTTAAAACTATAGTAATTCAGTGGGTTTCCATATCGATTTAAAACTATAGAACTACCATATATTTTACCTTGTCGGAAGAACGTACCACTTGTGGAACAAAGGGAGCGTAAGTCGACTCTCTTTCTACCGAGGCCCTCTTCTGCTTCCCTGCACGGAAAAAGGAAAAAATAATCAGATCACCAAAGGGAGATAACAAAGATTAGTGTTATGATTTGAGATTGATGTTAAAACTATAGAAACCCAACTGAATTACTATTCTTCTTTCCGCGGTAGCGTCTTCCCAAAACTCAAATTCATCGGGTTCGGGTACAGAATTAATGTTCCTTCTTTTTTCAGCATACTATTCTTCACTATTCTTCTTTTTTGAGCATACAATCCTTACATCGGGTATTCCAACTCCAAACGGACCCGCCTGTTATTCCAAAAAAAAAAGAACAGATGAATAACAATGTAACGGATGGAAAAGTAAGAACAGTAGATATACTACGAAAACAAAGAAAAAGCTCACGGAGATCGGGTTTTGTCTATAGTGTTTCGGGTTGGTTTGTTGTTACTTATATGAGAACATTCCTGTAAACACCTTGAAAATGCTACGTTTTCAGCAGCATATCGCATGAGTCCTTGATCTAGGACTTCCGATGTCCCCCTTTTGACAAAAATACTACTGATGGCCTTGTTGAAAGAGAGGGAGGAGTAACAGCAGCTGCAGATACGTCTTCTGCTATACGTACGTTGGTTTGAAACCGAAGGACCAGCGTGGTTGGAGTTTGGGGAGAAACTGGATGGAAACAGGAAGAAAATGAACATCAAAAGGAAACATAAACATACCACGACAAAATGTAAAAAGCGAACAATTACCTCCACTCTGAACAAACAGCCCGTTTGCAGCCTCGTTATCCAGATAGTGAGTATTGCTAACGTTGTTATCATGAACGTCTTCCGAAATGTCAGCAGAAAACCTTAGTATTACGTTCCGCTCACACAGCTCTGTGTACTTTTTAAAAGCACAAGGATCAGTAGTTTGTGCATCAGAATCGGTCGTTTGTTTGATTTGTGCTAATCTGATGAAGACCGTGCTCTCACGTTCCTTTCACAAAGCGGAGAGTATGCTTCGAACACATCATAATCCTCATATGTTATGACCTTACGTTTCGCACAATCTGAAGTACTTCTCTGAACATCTAATGTTGTTCTTGAAAAGTAATACGTCCACATACAAAATTAAACCTCCGTCAATGTTGCAACTGAACTTATCCACATCACCAACGCAATTAACCATCATCATCAATAATAATGAGCTAATTAAATCCGGTGACATTGCAAAACACAACACTCTCATGCTTTGTCTAGTTAAAGTTGCAACCTGTTACAAAAGCAAATGATAACGACGTTAAAAGAAAATCAAAAAAGTAAACTGAATTTGGGTATCTACGCCTATTCGATTACTTTGCAAAGTCTGGTTAATTTAACGGTTAATTTAAGTCTCGATTACAAGAAAGTTTAGGATAAGCTTATTTGCTAATTAATAACGTTTGAATATCAAACAAACAAATATGCTCAAGCCTATCCAAGAACATAACCAACCCCATAACACAATTGATAAAAACCCTAAAATGAGAAAAACCCAAAAATTATATAAAAACCCTAATTTCAAAATTACTTTACCGGTGTAACCCTTTACCCAAACAAACAAAAAAACCTAATTTCAAACTCAGCAGTTTTGTTAAGTCCTCTTTAAACCTATTGCTATAAATTTCTCTAAACCAAAAACCAATAACATAATCCATAATCACAGTCAACCCATTTTATAATTAAAAAAAATCCTCAGCTACAAATTACAACAAACAAAACCCCATTAATTTTCTAGTTACAATATATTATGGAAAATACTTAATTTTGAACAAAAGCCCTATTTTTTCATAAGTAATTGCAAAGCCCTAATTTATAAATCATTTAAACTTACAAAGTGGATTAAGGACGAAATAAATTGTGACTATACCTCCATTGAAAGCATGGTAACGCATATGTGTAGATCTTTTCGATTATCGACCGCTTGAATACCCAGATTTCATCTTAACACAACTATCAAAAACAAAACAAAAAAAAAGCAAAAATCAATATTCGAAATAAAAAAAAATTGAAATTAATCGTGTAGCAAAGGAAAATTTAGTAACTCACCGATTGCTAAAGAATGAGAAGACAGAGGTGGTTGTTGTGTGTGTTTATGTGTGTGTTTTTTTGGTGGACACGTAAAATATAAATTAGGATTGGGAGTGATGGGAGTGAAATTATAGAGCTTTTGTTAGTGGGTTTGATGAGTCAAGGGTTAGAAAACACGTGGCTTTTGTTTTCAGCTTATGAGTGTTGGGGAAAGAGAAGGCTGTGTGTGGAGAGTGGGAGAGGGAGGAGATACAGAGAAGTGGAAACTGGTGTCAGTATGTGAGAGTGTGAGAATATGTGAGTGGGAGGGTAAACGGGACATAAACCAACATCCCAATAATAATTGTATATATTGTAACAAGGTTTTTAACCCGCGCTTCGCTGCGGAGCGCGGGGCTTAAACTTGTTGGTTTAGGAAGAGCATTACTTGATCGTCAAATACGGACAATTGCAAAAGCATCGATTTATGAGAATGTAGGAAATGCATAGTTAAATTAGATAGCCATACATAAGTGTCTAGATCAAAGTTACAACATGTTCAAAATGTGGACCCCTTAAAGCTGCACATTTGCTGAAAAAAGAGTGAATGCAACAAATTGGAAACGGAGTAAAACTGAAACCACATATACAAATATACAAATGTGTACAGAAATATTGCTATCGATTAGGAGTTGTTGCTCTTACCTAACTCTTGCGTCACTCTTTTACACGATGTAGAATGTGAGTGTCTTCAAAGCTGCATATGTATCTAGGATACGGATTTGGGTAAAATGAGTCTTCTGATGTTATCATTTGGTATAAATTTAATTCGGGATTAATCCTAATCTTAAATAGTTACGTCTCTGTAAATGTCATACTTTGGTAGAACTTCACATGCCGGCTGAAAGTCAAAAGCTCAGATCTCTCCACCTCTTCAATACAAAATTGAGGAACATGAACCTAGGGATTACTCCGAATCTCGAGAACTATTTATTCAGGATTGTTCAGATTTGGTACAACTTCACATGTCCTCAGTAAGTCTAAGCTCAAGCATCTCTAAGTCAGTTCTTGAAATTTGACGGCACTTCACCTTGGCATTACTTTGAATCTTGAGAAACTAAGACTCAATATGTGTACTGATATGATCGAACTTCAGATTGATGTTGAATGTCCTAAGCTCAAGCATCTTGAAGTCAGCTATGCAAAGTTGAGGGCTCTTGACCTTGGGCTGACTCCAAATCCTTTGAAGTTAAAAGTCAAAAATTGTTATGATCTGAAAGATTTTTATGGTCCTTTAGAATAAAATTAATATTCGTAGGTAAAAAGCTTCTCTAATTTGACGCTATATCGGGATGTTTAAATCCTTTTATGTTTGACAATCAAATTGATTGCACCTAGAAGGTTATTTAATACTGTCTTTCTGTGTACAGATATCACGCTCGATAATAGTTGGCCAATGTGATTTATTTTCTTGCTTTTAACTTTCTAACTTGCACACAGTTACTAACTTGTTTAACTTACACACAAAATCCCCAAATCAAAGCACACCTGCTTACAATTAGGAATTGCCTTATTCATGCTCATTTGGCGCCATAATGTGCTTATAAAAAATTATATCTTTATTTCTTCTATTCTAGTTCCACACAAAAAGGTAACTGTGTAAAAAATAAATCTCATTTCTATACTTTTATGTATCCTTAGTTGTACAAAAATCTCTAAATAGTTGTAGTTTGGATATTATGATGGGAATTCTATCTGATATTAAAATATATAACTCTCATGTCACATTTGCCTCAAATGTATCATCTTGTTCCGTGTGTATTTCACACACTAAACATTCTACACTTACACACTCACACACACACACAACACACACAACACACACAACATAAGATATATAATACTAGAGAGAGAGAGAGAGTGTGATTTTAACATGTACTTTGTTTTGTCTAACCTTAACGAGTATAGATATGTCTACGTTAGTACACTTGTAGGCTTGCAGCAAAAAAAACAATAATAATATTTTAGGCGCACATCAGATAAGAGGATATTTTGTGAGAAATTATCAATTTTTTTGAAATATCATGTCTATGATGGCATGCACGTCTTGTACACTATGTATGTAAATGTAGCCTATAACATTATATACACAAAATCATGAGCTTTTTTTAAAAGGCAATGAGCTTTAGTTTTTTGTTCTTTGGAATATTCTGTTGCAAAGTCATTAACTTAAATTTGGCCTAAAACTCAACATGGGCAAATGATAGAAAGTAGAAAGAGGCATTTTTAAGGTCATATAAAAGAATGGGTGTTTGAACATGAATACTGTGTTAAGCCAAATGTGTTATTCTTTGCAAGGAAATAAGAAGATAGGTACACAATTGTATAAGAAATGATCAAATAAAGTACGATTTTGTACGTGTTAGAAATAACAGGGTATTCTATGTTGATTAGAGCAAACGCATAAAACCCTAAAAATAAATTATGAATTACATAATGTCATACAATGACCTAAAATACGAGGTGTTATACCAAACCTCAGATTGCTGTTGAATGTCCAAAGCTCAAGCATCTCGAAGTCAGCTATGCAAAGTTGAGGGCTCTTGACCTTGGGCTGACTCCAAATCCTTTGAAGTTAAAAGTCAAAAATTGTTATGATCTGAAAGATTTTTATGGTCCTTTAGAATGTATGAAAAAGCTTCTCTAATTAGACTCAATATGGGAGGTTTAAATCCTTTAAGTTTGACAAACAAATTGATGCACCTAAGAAGGTTCTTTAATACTGCTTTCTAACAGATATCACGCCCGATAATAGTTGGCCAATGATTCTATTTTCTTCTTTTAACTTTCTAACTTGCCACACAGTTACTAACTTGTTTACTTACACACAAATCCCCAAATCAAACGCACCTGCTTACAAAGAATGCCTTATTAATGCTCATTTGGCGCCACACATGTGCTTATAAAAAATTACATCTTATTTCTTTTATTAGTTCCACGCAAGTACTGTGTAAAAAATTAAATCCCCATTTCCTACTTTTATGTATCCTAGTTGTACAAAATCTTTTAATAGTTGTAGTTTGATATTATGGTGGAATGCCTACTGATATAAACATATAACACTCAATGGCACAATTTGTAGGCTTGTAGCAAAAACAAAGAATATTTTAGGCACACATCAAATAAGAGGAATTGTGTGAGAAATTATTCAATATTTTGAAAATATCATGTCTATGTGTCATGCAGTACTTGTACAATATGTATGTAAACATAGCCTTATAAATATTTATACACAAATCATGAGCTTTTTTAAAGCAATGAGCTTTATGTTTTTGTATTTGAAATATTCTGTTGCAAAGTCATAACTTAAATTTGGCCTAAAACTCAACATGGCAAATGAATAGAAGAGTAAAAAAAGCCTTTTCTAAGCATATAAAGAATGGGTGTTTGAACAACTGTTAAGCCAAAATGTATACTTCCATGGGAATAAGAAGATGGACACAACTGGTATAAGAAATGATCAAATAAAGTAAGTTTTGACGTGTTAGAAAACTGGTATTCTAATGATTGTTGTATATACGCAGATTGTGTTCTATAATAGAGTGTACTTATTTTTTAGCAAAGCTACGCGGGTGTTTGTTTCGGCTTATATGTGGGCTTATGAGCTTATTTTATTTCGGCTTATATTTCATAAGCCCTAATTTTCTGGCTTATTTTGAGACTCGTGGGTTTATATAAGTTTATTAGTTTTAAGACACCGATAACTAAAAGAGAAGTGTTCCTGGATCATGGGGTAAGACATGTTGCAGACTGATCCAGTAGTTGTTAGACTAAAAATTTTAGTACCATAAATATGAAAACGAACGTAGTTGGCCGTTGCAACCCATCCACATATAAACGGGTCAATTTTGTTTGTGCTTATATTAAAATGGGTGAAAGTATAAAAATGAACCTGAAAGGGTGACGGGTCAAGTCGTTCAAACCGTTGAATGTGAGACAGTCTACATCTAAACGAATACAACTCCGTAAATCATTTCTATAAACACATCAGATTACTAATGCAAGGTTTTTTTTAAACATAACTTTAGCATACCTGTTAGAAGCTACTTCTTTTTCCTACACGCAACCGTTTCAGAACCCGAACCCACCCATCTCATCCCCTAAACTCACCCGTTTTAGCCCCTATTTCAGCACCCCAAACGCGCAGATCTCAGCCATGTTCCAGCATCCAAACTCCACCATTTCAGCCTCCCAACGCACCCCTTTCAGTCCCATTTCAGCAACCAAACGCACCCGCTTCAGTCACCATTTCAGCACCCAAATTCACCCCTCAAACTCACCCGTTTCAGCCTCTAAATCCACACTCATTTGAGCCCCCAAACTCACCCACTTCAGCTCCAAACCAACCCAGTTCAGCCCCTAAACCAACACGTTTCAATCCCCATTTTAACACCCAAACGCACCGATTTTAGACCTCGTTTCAGCACCGCTGCCCAAGTACCCAACAAATTTATGTTGCAGCTTATTATTTGATGGCGAAAGCATATGAGGGTTTGATAACATATACCCTATCTTGAAAGCAAAAGATGTGCACAATATCTCTCAACAGGTTTTGCCACGCCGAATATTGTCTGCAAGAATGTAAAAAGTTGAATGGAGGTAAAATGAAACATCGAATATCATATTTAAAGCCCCATCTAAACAAACAAATTTCAGTCCAAGCAAAGAATCGAAGCCATAATATAGTTGAAATATCAGAATGTGTTCCATTTAAAAGTAATTCCAAATAATTTTAAAACAGTCACATGTTAATTTGCGAAGAGCGTAACCTAATAAAATATAACAATGAACTCATATTTATAAAACTACTAATTTAGTTGTTTGAACAGCTTATCAACGGCATTGCCCTACTGGTTCAATATTAGTATAGAACTTGAAGTAAGCTTCTACTAATTGGGTACCTCATATATAGAACTTAAATAGACCTAATCATGGTCTCATAAAAGCACAGATTTTCAACTGCTCGTGATAAGAATGCACAACCATTTTAACAACTTACATATTAAATCGTCTTGAAAATGTTGAAGCATCACTGTTCAAATACTAATACATGTTCTACATACCTCTTCACCACAATCAAAGTAACAACCTATTCTTAACAATTTCGTTTTAATCTCTATCATCAGCCTCATTAGTATGATTATAAACAATATCTAAGATGACCTAAATAGCTAAAGAATTTCAACATACTTTACATAAATCACTTACAACTTCTACTCATCAGAATAACGACACAATCAGGATACTTACTATCTTGGGAAATACTTAAAGCATCGTCTTTTACGTGGCCAACGATAGGAGCTCCAAACTGAATGAGTTCTCTCACAACTGCTTTCGACTACTAGTTGTACTTGATGAACGTCTAACCTGATCACAGTCGTACAAAATCAAGAATCAATACTTTTGTTTCTAAAAATGTCCTTGGTTTTCTAGAAAGCAAAACAAATGAGGTAGATACAAAATTTTCATGGTTAATCGACACATTCTTTAGTCCATCAATAACTGAAACAAAAAAGGCACACTAAAGTAATAACGTTTGAACTCAAATCAACAAACTAATTACAAATTATAACTTATGACACAATAACATGAAATCCAACAAAACACACATTAAGCCAACTTTAGTATGTGATCCTGACTTTCATGAATGTCCTATTTGTTCATGACTTTTTTATAAAAAAAGAGTTCTTAGCCTTAGATTATAAGGTATGCAGATGCAGACCATAACAACCTTTGTGACACTGCCACAGGTCCACAACAGCCGTTTGACTAACTTAAGTCCCATTAACCATGAAAGCATAACTCTAACTAAAACATTCCTTAATCACTGTCTCCTACCATGAGATATAAAGTAAGAGTGATAATTAGATCTGCGTGGTACATGATATTTTTATTATAGAAAAAGACCTAAAAAGAAACAATAATTATATAACTAACTAACCATTTTCTTTCATCCGCAGACCCGTTAGCAGCAGCATGGCGGCGGCGGCTTGCTTCTGGGTGACTTCTTGTTGTCCGAGTACAATCCTTTTAAAAGAAGAAACCAAAAACAGATAATTACAAAAAAGCTTCAAAATTTGGATAATCTATCATGACCAACTGTTTTTTTGTTAAAACCAAACCAACTATCTCATGAAAAACTAAAAAGAAAGACAACATGAGTTAAGAAAACGGGACCTTGTGGTCGAAGGGGGTCGCCGGATGATTTTTGGATGATGCCGGTCACCGAAAAGTGAGCGGGAGACGAGTTAGTTGTGTCTTACGTAAAAGAGAAGGGCGATGGATGGTTTCAGGCGAGAGAGGAGAGATATGAGTTAGTTGTATCTGTATTTTTGTGTGTTATGTGTTAGATTAGAGAAAGATGAAGCATTGTTGGATACTCAAATGGAAGAACACGTATCCTCTGAGGATGGGTACGTGTTTTGTTATTAAGTTATCAGCTGGTTTGATTAACTAAAATATACGATTTAAAATATATAAAATATATTATTTTATGTTTACTGTAGCTTTTGTGTGTGACACCAAGTTAACAAATGTTGTAGATTATAATATAACAAGTTTTGAAAACCCGCGCTTCGCTGCGACGAGTTTTGTTAAATTTGAACATTTCATGAAAAGTAAATATAAACATGTAAAAAGAACAAATAAGTCATATATGAACAAATGAAAGTTAACCCGAAAACTATGTTAACATATGAAAAATATAAGGATTAAAGTTTAAGTTTATTCAACACTTGACATAATATAATATAATATAATTCAACAATAAGATAACAATCAATAAAGGTTAGTTAAATATTGACAAATAGGTATATAATATAATTCAACAATAAGATAACAATCAATACATGTTCATATAATGTTACAACTGCCGAACACAATCGTTGCACCTTATTTGCCATCACAATAGCTTGCGAGTGCACTAATTGTATCATTCAAACATGTCATGCAATTACCACTTGACAGATCCATGGTGCACTGAACTGATACATAAAGTTTTTGTGAACCTTGTATAGGCTTATAACTCCAGCGGAAGCTATGTTTGACAAACCATTCAACAATCTTCTGGTTTCTAGGCTAAATACCATTGGATCACTTGCATTATTTGTGTTCATGATAAGTTAACCCGATTGTTGTAGATAACTCATCATAAAAACAAACATATACCTCGGTCAGTACGTGTCTATTGCAAGTATCCCCGCTGCCAATGAGTCGACATAAATATCCATCTTCTTTTAGCAAGGGTGAGCGTTGAACCATGTACTTCATCAAACAGGCCTGGCTGTTTAAACCTTTAGTACCAACTAACTTAAGTTTCTGAAGAAGCTGCAACTGCACCGTTCTTTTAAAATCTACCTCTGAAAAATTAACGTCATCTTCAGAGACGAACCGGGGGGTCAAACATATCTACACTCTGCAAAATTAAATGGTATTTATGGATAGGCATAGTTGTGCAGTAAACTGAATGTGTTTTTATCAAAGGTGAGAGTAAAAAGAATTGTGTTTCTATAATGTTATTACCGCACCAAATATGCCAGAAATTGTTGTGAAGTAAACTTACCTTGTTTTTTGAATCTTTAGGAAGTCGACTTGCAAGAACGACAAAGAATTCTTGCCACTGAAGTAAAGGAAGTTCAAAAACTGGCATATACACTTGTTAACGACCTACTCTAGATGATATGAAAAAAAGATAAGTACCTTAGGAGCATTCAAGAACTCAGGAGTACCTCTTTGGGCAATAGTTCCAAGGCACTCGATTAGGTTTTTCATGTGCGCCACATTGACACTGTTAACATTATTTTGGGGTAATCATAAACTTACAACAATGATCATGTAAATCCAAACACGAATTCGGAAACTTACAGCGGCTAATGTTGACATGTTATCAGATGCATTCTTTATAAAATCATATACGTCTCAGCAACCATAGGTAACCAATGCTACGTAAGAAATAAGCTGTGTGAGCATAAAGAATCGCATCTAAAGTTTTAAGATCATATGACAACAAAATATTTTGTCTAGCATATTACCTTTTATTATTCAGTCTGAACCGGCGCAAGAAGTAACCGCAAATATTCGTATGTGTGTAGTCGTAGATAACTTTGTATGCGAAATATATTCCTATGATTATCCGATATCATCGTGTCACGTTTTGTTGTTTTGAGCTTATGTGAAAGAATATGTTATAGTAAACCCTTGCACGCGAACCGGATAGCAACATGCCATTTTGTAATTATGTGCTGTAAGCGTATATGCTGCTGCAATCTGCAGTATGAATATACAACTTGTTAATAAGGGTCATCTGATAGTGAAATAATGCAGTCTTCTGTAATGTCATGATTCTTAGGAAAGCATAATATATAGTTTCCTAGTATGTTTGAAATTTTGAATTGCTTATCCCAAACGCACATGGTATAGGATTAGCGGCATGCAATGTATAACTATTTAGCCATAAAAAATAAGAACATTATCACAGAAAAGAATCAACAGATACCTCGATCCCTGGAAGCTCAAGCGGTTTAAAATTCAAAACGGAAGCTTCAATAGGGCATCAAACCCATTTGACATTCATTGCGTCATCCGCTTCTTCGCTTCATCAAGTGTATTGTTTTTCACCCCATTCCCACGTCGTCACAACTCCTATTTCTGCACAAAATTTATGTTCAGTCATGACAGGTAATGAAATAGGGTATACAAAGTTCTTGACAGTAAATTCTCTGTAAGTTACCTCCATTGCAAATAACGGTACTGGATAAAAAATAAAAGCGCCAACACGTCTTGTTTCCAAATTGAATCAAAATTAGTATGAAGAGAAAACGAAACATCTATCACAACTAACTTTAAATCTGAAAAGCGCACATGAAATATGAAATTGTTAGCCATCTGATTCGATAATGTTTTATCAGTCAAGGTTCAATGTTTACCTGAAGACTTTGTAGAACCGCGTATAGACGGTTAATAAAACTTTACATTCTGATAAATAAAAATGGTTAGCTCTAGTTTCTAGCTTCATGGGTGTTTGACATAGAGTGTCGTAGCTTTGTATCAGCTCTAGTTGTAGCTTTATGGTTGTTTGGCACAGTGGGCCATCTCAAGAAACTTAATCAGGAATAAAATAGGATCCGGTAAATGAGTCAAATGATCAATCTGTGAGTCGTCCTCTTTGGCTATTTTTTACTGTCATTTTTGTTGACAGGCTGAAGGTGTGTCCAATGGTTCTATCCATCCTACTGGTGAGCAATTATCCTTCTTAATTAGGATCTATAGACACGAATAAACAACATAGTTTTTTTTATTATTATCTTGCACCTACGCCATAGCCTACTCAAATGTAGTTGTTTATCTCTGAAGCTAAATACCAATAAGTTGCTGGGAAAAAAAATTGAACCATGACATTTATAGACATAAGAGATGACAAAAAGAGTGACCTTTTGTCACACCCCCAAATAGGGTCCCTTTTGATTTGGCGTCCAAGGGCGTGACGTCCATGGCTATGTCGAGTACAAAGCATAAAGAACGACCTCTAAGGGTACGTTTGAAAAATAAACACCGTTGCATAAATTTAAAATATTAATAAGTTTACATCAATCAAATTTAAAAGGTTCAAAAGACAACATGCAGAAGCTTAAATAAGTTCAACAACGGTATTTAAGATAATCATAGATAAAATCTAGAAAACTGGTTCGGCAATAGGCTTCATATAGTTCAAGCAACGACATCCATGCTAAGCACCTGAGAAAAACATGCTTAAAACATCAACATAAAGTTGGTGAATTCATAGGTTTAGTTCAAACGATGTTATAGTGGACCACAAGATATCAAAACGTATGCGACAGTTATAACAGATACAACTTCACATAAAAAGGTGTTTACGTTGCACTAAGCTCATGACACTGAAGCTAATAATGAAAGATAGCATGTACATTACTATAAGTATTTGCTTGCCCTTATAGGTGTCCGACCAAAGACCACCTAACCAGTTTCGACATGACATATATTCGTTTAATTGGGAGCCTCGTGGGTAGTGAGCGCTACTCACCCGGATAGGGATAATTAGTCCCAATAGATCTATTTATTCACTCGCGCTCCCTCAACCGGTCATCCGATCAAGAAATTGATAGTTCATGATAGTTCGGGCAATTGAGGTATAAATGCTACTTAGGCAACACGTAAATAGGGAAATCTCACGTATAGTCCTTGTGTCCAGTTTTAAAAACAAGCAATGTTTCTCAACCCCAAGTATAAAACATTTATTCAAAATGAGTAAAAGAGTGGGGCTATAGACTCACCTTGATTTAGTGAATTGAGGTAGTGAATAGTCTAGAAATAATTCACTCGGCAACGAACGACGATATACGAAAGCAACCTATGAAATGGATGTTTGATTTAATATCGGATTCGAAGTGAATTTAATGAAAATGCCTTGATGTAACTAGTGTACTTTTGTTTAATAATATATCTAAAAATAAACGTTTTGTGATCGGAGTCAATAACATGTTTCCGTAAGTAAATGGGTACAGCAAATAATATTATATTATAATACATAGATATATAGCGTCCAAGTAAAAAAATATTTTATAGTACTAATATATATTATATATATATATATATATATAAAATATAATATATATAATATATATATAATATATATATATATATATTTTTTCGTCACTTAATTAAATTCTCGCATCTCACTTTACCATGTACGTTTTCTAGTATTTACTAAGTATAGTAATTTATATAAAAATCGGTATGACCCGTTCGTGTTTACACGTTTTTCCAAAGTCTTAGACTTTATTTAAAACTATTTTCAAACCACTTTCAATCCACTTTTCATACTTACAAATTACCATCATCAAATCCCATTCAGTCGTCCAACGTTTAAAATGAGTTAAACGTATAGCGTCTAAATCGTATACTATTAAATAAGTTATTCGCGAACTTATCCAATAAGCTACACCGTAGCTTTACGCCTCGGTGTTTTGTATTTATGTTGGCCCTTGGCCCGTTAAGTCCGAAATTGTAGTTTTACTTATTCATTTAATTCGATAAGCAAAACATTAAGCAATAAACACGTGACCTAAAAATAAGTTATCAATAAGCTCACAATAAGCCAAGTATCATAAGCCGAACCATATAAGCTCAAAAATAAGCTCATGGTGTTGGCCATGTATGTGGGACGCGGCTATGAGCCCTAATAAAGTATATTCGAGCTTATTTATTAAGCCGAATAAGTTTAACGTTTGTCCTTTCCAAATAAGCTAGAAAATAAGCTAATAAAATATAAGTCAAATCAAAATAAGCTAAACAAATATTTTTTCTTTCTTTTCTAGTTTGGCCGAACCATATATAAGCCCTAATAAGCTCAAAGCTTTCAAATAAGCTCACAAATATAAGCCGAACATAATAAGCTCAAAAGTAAAAATATTATTATATGAAAATAACCACGATCACAAAACTAAGATTTCCTTATATTTCTTTACATATATTTCGAACCATAAGTACACCCTTTTAGGGTTTATTTAGTTTTAAAATCTTGTTTTTTACAAAATAAGTTGTACAACTAGCATGTATGCATCATGAGAATTATGAAAGTGTGTGTGTGTGTCTTGGGTGGTTCGAACAAAAGAAGGCAAGAAGAAAAGAGAAAACCAAATTTTTAGTGTGTGTGTTATGAATGAGATAATAGAAGTATAGTGGGTTAAATAATACAAGTTTACTTCACACACTAAATGTGAGTGTATGTGCGTGTTTCATGTACAAGAGACAAGAAGGGGGAGGGGACCAATTTGATCCTCCAATCAAATTCAAGTTATAACAAATCATGTGATCAAGGCTTGTCTTATTGATTTTGAATTCAAACTTGCTCACCAAGGGTGATAAGGGTGTTTGTTTGTGCCGAACAAGACAAGGGGAGGGGGGACCAACTAATTTTCTTCATTTTATTTTGCTAGTGCTTCCCAATTGATTTAATTTCCAAGTCTTGCATGCAAAAGCTCATCTTATAGGTAAACCACAATTAACGCAAGTAACGAAACGAATAACGGTATCACCGAAAATTATGAAATTTTAAATATTGCCATAAAATGTAAAAACGTGGCTATTGCCAAAATACTACAATGTTAGGCATCCCGGTTTGCTCCCGGAGACGATTCTCAGATAAAAGCGGAAATACTTCCCAGTTTCACGTAAATATTAAACGAAACTTCAAAAATTCAAATTGCTAAACGGAAACGGCTAAATTATTGAACAAAAATTCTCGGGGTGGCACATTCTTTCCCCATTAGAAGAGCTTTGTCCCCAAAGCTCATGACGTGGTATCTGCCACCGGTGCAGAATTCGGGAAAAGATGCGGGTACTTCTTTTGCATTTGGTCTTCACGCTCCCAGGTGAACTCAGGACCTCTCTTGTAGTTCCAGCGTAACTTAATGATTGGAATATGACTCTGCTTTAGAATCTTGACCTCACGGTCCATGATTTTGATAGGTTCTTCGATGAAATGTAGTTTGTCATCGACTTGGATCTCATCCAACGGTATAGCGAGCGGTTCGTCAGCCATGTATTTTTTCAATTTTGAGACGTGAAATGTACTATGAACTCTACTCAACCTCTCTGGGAGTTCAAGATAATAGGCGACGGTTCCTACTTTGGTAATGATCTTAAAAGGTCCAATATTACGTGGGTTCAGCTTTCCCCGTTTGCCAAAACGTATCACTCATTTCCAAGGTAATACTTTCAACATGACCTTATCTCCTACTTTAAACTCAAGAGGTTTTCGTCTTACGTCGGCATAGCTCTTTTGACGGCCACAGGCGACTTGGATACGACTCTTGATTTGAACTATTTTCTCGGTCGCCATGGATGATCTCTAGGCCAGTGAGCTGACTATCTCCAACTTCAGCCCAGCAGATAGGTGAACAACACTTGCGCCCATATAACGCCTCAAACGGAGCAGTCTTAATGATGGTATATTAGCTATTGTTATATGAAAATTCTACCAATGGTAAGTGTCTATCCCAACCTTTTCTAAAGTCGAGTACACAGGCACGTAACATGTCCTCCAACGTCTGAATGGTCCTCTCACTCTGACCATCGGTCTTTGGATGGTAAGTTGTACTCATATCCAATCGAGTACCTAATGCTTTATTTAGGGACTTCTAAAAATGTGAAGTAAATTTCCCATCACGATCAGAAATGATCAAAACTGGCACTCCATGCCTTGAGACTACTTCCTTTAAGTATTATCCCGTCAACTTCTCTAACGTGTCATCCTCTCGTATAGGCAAGAAATGTGCAGACTTAGTGAGACAATCAATGATTACCCAAATCGTATCTTGACCAGTTGCCATCTTTGGCAATTTAGTCACAAAGTCCATTGTTATATTCTCCCATTTCCATTGTGGGATCTCAGGTTGAACCAACAAACCAGATGGTTTTTGATACTCTATCTTAACCTTGGCACATGTTAAACACTTGCTGACATAGGTGGAAATTTTTGCTTTCATGTTGGGCCACCAATACAGCTTCTTAAGGTCTTGGTACATCTTGTCTGATCGGGGATGGATAGAATACTTTGACTTATGAGATTCGTGCATAATTAAAGCTCTCAAATCTCAAAAACACGAAATCCAACTTCGATTGTTCAAACATAACGTTCCGTCAGCACGAGGTTCTATCTTGTTAATCATGACATGCAAATCTTCGTTGGTGAAGTTCTCTTCTTTTCTGGCTTCCGATTGAGCACTAAAAATCTGCTTAGGAAGGTCCAAACTAATAGTCATAACTAAGGCTCGAACTCGTAGTGGCTTAATTCTCTCCTTTTGACTTAGGGCATCATCCACCACGTTTGTCTTCCCTGGGTGATATCAAATCTCACAGTCGTAGTCACTCAACAACTCTAACCAACGTCGTTGTCTCATGTTCAACTCTTTTTGATCGAGAATATGCTGTAGATTCTTATGATCGATGAACACAACGCACTTTGTACCATACAGATAGTGTCTCCACATCTTTAAGGCAAACACTACTGCACCAAGCTCTAGGTCGTATGTGGTATAGTTCTTCTCATAAACCCTAAGTTGGCGGGATGCGTAAGCTATGACCTTCTCCCTTTGCATCAAAACCGCACCCAACCCTTTATGCGAAGCATCGCAATATACCACGAAGTTCTCACTTCCCTCATGTAAAGCCAATATCAGCGCACTACACAATTTCTGCTTCAACAACTGAAACGCAGCTTCTACCTTTTCTCCCCAATCAAATTTTACGTTTTTCTGAGTCAACTTCATCATAGGCCTAGCGATTTTCAAAAACCCTTTGATAAATTGTCGGTAGTAACCGACTAAGCATAGAAACTAACAAATCTCGATTGGTATCTTGGGTGACGCCTAATCCTTGATAGACTCAATCTTAACGGGATCAACGTGAATGCCTTCGCTATCAATCACATGACTAAGAAATTATACCTTCGACAGCCAAAACTCACATTTTGAAAACTTGGCGTACAATTTCGCCTCCTTCAACAACTTCAAAATCAACCTAAGGTGTCCTTCATGCTCCTTTATGCACTTGGAGTAAATCAAAATGTCGTCGATAAACACGATCACAAATCTATCCAGATACGGTTTGCACACCCTATTCATCAAATCCATGAATACTGCCGGTGCGTTAGTCAAACTAAATGACATTACTTAGAACTTATAGTGAGCATAGCGAGTCCTAAATGCGGTCTTAGGAATGTCTTCCTCTTGAACTCTGAGTTGGTGATAACCAGATCTTAGGTCAATCTTAGAGTAGACTCGTGATCCTTGCATTTGATCAAACAAATGGTCGATTCTCGGAAGTGGGTATCGGTTCTTCACAGTAAGTTTGTTTAGTTCATGGTAGTTGATACACATCTGAAAGAACCATCTTTCTTTTTGACAAACAAAATCGGTGCTCCCCAGGGTGAGGAAATGGGTCTTATAAATCCTTTGTCAAAAAGTTCTTGCAACTGAGTGGATAACTCTTGCATTTTGGCTGGTGCTAATCGATACGGGGTTCGTGCTACAGGTGCAGCACCAGGGACTAAGTCGATTTGAAATTCAACTTGTCGAGCAGGTGGTAATCCAGGCAGATCGTTTGGAAAGACCTCCAGAAATTCCCGTATGATCGGCACGTCCTCAAGTCGCTTCTCCTCTGACTTATCCTCAGCCTTTTTGGATGTAAATTGTGCTAGGTAGACCTGACATCCCTTCTGAATATACTTCTGGGTCCTCGTACATGATATGATGTTCAGCTTACTTCCGTTGCCATAATCGTTACCTCGGATTATCAATACTTCATCTCCATAAGGTATACGGACGACCTTCTCGTCACAAACGATCAACGCGTGGCATTTCACCAACCAATCTATACTGATGATGACGTCGAAACTACCAAGTTCTACGGGCATTAGGTCTATGTCAAACAGATGACCTAATAATCCTAACGTGCAACCTCTAAGAACAACGTTTGTTTCTGAAATTCTTCTATCGACAAGTTCTATGGCATAACTAGTGTCTAAAGTGGATGGTGTAATATCAAGCAAAGCACTAAAGGTAGACGACACAAAACTTCTATCGGCGCCCGAATCGAATAGCATGGAAGCATAACAGTTATTGAGAAGAAACGTACCCGTGACAACGTTGGAATCAGGGTTTGTTCCTCCTCCACCAATGGCGTAAGCCTTTGATGTAGCCTCATTACCTTTAGTCTGGTTTTCAGTCTTGTTTCCAACTCTGTTTCTTATCTGGTTTCCACGGTTCTGATTCCTCAACTTAAGGCAATCCTTCCTAAAATGTCCCGGTCTTCCACACTCGTAACAAACAACACCCTGCTAATTTCCAACTGGAGCTCTTTGAGTGTTTGGGGTAATAGTCGCCGTACAATACCTAATCAGGTGTCCAACCTTCTTACAGTTACTGCACTTCACTGTACATGGCCCTACATAGTGGTATTTACACTGGTTGCAAAGTGGGTGGGGTCCAGTATACCCTCTCCTCTTATTGTTCCCAGTCGTGTAAGCTTTAACCACATTCTGCCCATTAATATTTTGCCTCTTGAATGTTGGTTATTGTCCACGGTTATCCCTTGAGTTACTTTCCATCCTCCTCTTACTCTCAACACTCCTTGCAGCATAACCCTGGAGCTTCTTATCCATTAATTAGTTAGCAATGCGTACGGCATCTTGGAATCTAACTGGGTTTGCAGCAATCACATTCCTTTGAATGTTGTCTGGTAGCCCTCTTATAAACCTCTCCACTCTGTCCTCTTCGTTAGGGACCATTCTAGTACACAACAAAATCAACTCCTGAAACCTTTGAGTGTAGACAGTCAAGTCGTTACCTTTCACGGCCAGATTCCAAAATTCATTTTCCATTTTCTAAATCTCGATCCTTGGACAATACACCTCAGTCATCAACTTCATAAGTTCTGCCCAACTTATGGCATAGGCGGCCTCATTCCCAATCGTTCTCTTATGGGAGTTGTAACAACCGGCAATTTTCGGAACATATTATAAATAATAAATCATATTTATTATTACACGTTTGTTGTTTATAAAATTTATTTTAAGCTGACTTATCAAAAACGACCCACTAAATCACGTTTTCACAACTCGGACTCTAAAGCAATACATTTCATATTTTCAGGTCATTTACAACTTCATATAATTCACTAATTATTTTTTTTATTTATTTAATTTTTTTTTTCTCTCGTACGCGTTTACTTTTAATTTTAAATAGTTAAGGTTAAATCGCGTGATTCAAAAATTAGCATTTATAGCAAACGAAAACCAAACGAATTTAATTTTTTCGTCAAGCAATCAATATGATATTTTTGCAGGAATATTATTTAACCTTCATATTTTATTTTTATTGACTTCATAAATTATGTATATTTCGCGATAAAGTGCGTTTAGGCATACCCGGAACCACAAAAATATTTCTACGCTTCAACAAGTGCCTAGATTTTTATACAATACTCAAAGTTTTATAAACCCATGTCCCCCCCTCATAACCCACGTCCAAACCAACACTTAATCACCAAGAAACTAGTCAAACTTTCATTTATATAGTCTTTGTTCAAACCATGCATTTAAAGCCTAAGACTAGTATGTTACCATGACCAAAGACACTTAAACATGAACCCTTAATTCCCTCATGATGTTCCCTTGACTTGTCCCCCCTCCTTTGACCATTCTTTGATGACTTTGACTAGTATTAGTAGTATAAAAGGCATTAGCTAGTAAACTAAACACATACATGCTCATATCTTAAGTGTGAAAAATTATTTTCTCCCCCTTTTTGCCCTCTCTAGCTCACGGCTCATATCAAGCCCACACACAAACCCATACAAAATTTTATGCAACCCATACACATCTATACACATCATTCTTAAGATATACTAAGGTGTTTTCAAGCCTTGGTTATCCATTTTCAAGTAATTATCAAGAAAGTGAAAGATTTAGGTTTAGGATCTCAAGATTCTTGCAAGTTTGGTTTAAAAATCTAAACAAGGGTTTAGATTGTATTTTTCATCATCATACATCATATTAAGGTTAACTAAAACTCTTTATGTCTTTACAATTTTCATTTTCATGCATATATATGTTCTATGTAGTTAATCACCATTAGAAATACTTTTAAACATGTGAAAAGGATTTTTACTTGTTATCATTGTTTCATACACTTTTACATATGATATGTTGTTGGTAAAATCATGTTAAAATAGATACATAAGTATTTTACATTCTTGGTTAAGTATAAAAAGTATAAATACAAGATTTGTTTTTCTAAAGTTTATTTAAAAAGCTTCAAGTAAAAGTATGTAAAGATATATATAAGTTATAGAGACTTTATTTTGGTTCGTGTTTTATAACAGAAAAATGATGTTTTATAAATATAGTACATTTCATGAGGATTCTAAAATGATAAGAAACTCGAAAAACCGATTTATAACGAAAAAGATACACTAAAAACAAGTTTATATAAATTAATACTTTTATAAAACTATTTTTATAAAAAGTTACTATTCATTTCAGAAACTTTATTATTTTTAAACCTCATAAATAAGTATAACTTTCAATTACGAGAACGTGCTCGAAAGAAACGTTAAAAACGGATTTAAAACGACAAAGTTATGTCATTTTTACTACAAGTATATTTATAAACATTTTTTCTTAAAACCATGATCTCTAACTTTCAAATAAATGGTGATGAACTATATAGGATTATATATGATAGCCGTACTATATTACTAGGGAGTTTCATAATGAGGCCTCTTCGGATGTCGTATTGACGAGTTGTGGATTTACGATTTAAAGTGTCCTGGCTCCTCGTACGTCATGTCATGACCTCTTAATTATGATAGCCCGAACGATAGTACAATGAGGCTATATACAATCTTTAGGATTCATTAATCAAAGTACTGGAGTACTTATACGACCTATATTAATTTAGGTTGCATTCCGTCATTGCCGTAACACATTTTCTGGTATATTCAGATTGCCATTAACTCAAGGTGAGTTCATAGCCCCCTTTTTACTATCAATTATTTAAAAACTCTGCGGGGTGGAATTACATGCTTGTTTTACTTCGGACACAAGTATTTTCAAATTGTATGCTATCATGTTATTGCCTGAATATTATTGCCTAGGTTTTCACATTGCCATTTAAGTCCCCTATTAATCATGAACCGTTAAATTACCTCGTAGGGGTAAGCGCTAGTGTTATGGATAGATCTATCGGGACTGACAATCCCCACCTTACTTGGGTCACTGGTTTGATCATGGTGCATTTAACATTGAGAGGAATCAGTAGGCTGTGTTTGGCAAACACCCTACACTATCTGGGGCAAAAACAGTTAAGGTTTTCGGGTTCATGAGCTTAGTGCAATAATACCTATTACGGACTATGAATTACGTTCATAGGCTGCAGTTGATTGTTTTGGACTATGAATTACGTTTATAGTCTACTACATGTTTTTGGACTTCGGAATATGTACTTAGTCCACCATCACTTAAAACTTGTGGTCCACTCTTTTACTGACAAACCTATGGATTCACTCAACCTTTGTGTTGACTTTTAGCATGTTTAATTTCAGGACCTTAGATATAAGCTTGGATGGGAGCCGTGGCGGATACTTATGAAGATGGATTCTGTGTTTATTTTCGATGCAAACTTTATCTATAAAACTTAAGTCATCTTTTGGTATTATTAAACTTTTGTTTAAAGGTTTATGACTTCTTTTCAAAATATATGGGACCTAATGTATAAACTCTGATTTTGTTATAATGCATCGAATGTTTTGTTTAAAACGTCCTTTTTAAGGTCGTTTCCTATATCTTGATTGTTGTGCTAAGAAGTCGCACCCCAATGTTACCGTTCCGCTGCATATCAGATTCTGGGGGTGTGACAGGCTTGCCCATGCCATACTTCGTATGGTGTCTTTTCAACCTTCTTAGTTGGAACCATATTGAGAATGCGTGCTGCAGTCTCAAGAGCATAATCCCAAAAGGACTTAGGAAGAGTTGTTTGACTCATCATGGATCGAACCATATCTAGTAGGGTTCTATTTCTCCTCTCCGACATACCATTGTGTTGTGGAGTGTAAGGAGGAGTACGATGGGCAATAATCCCATGATCCTTGAGATGATCCAAAAACTCTTGACTCATATATTCGCCTCCACGATCAGAACGTAGCGATTTTATGGTCTTACCGAGTTGATTTTCTACTTCCTTTTGAAACACTTTGAAAGTCTCAAACACTTCATGTTTATGTTTCAACAAGTAAACATAACCATAACGACTGAAGTCGTCAGTGAAAGTGACGAAGTAGCTAGCTCCTTGTCTAGATGTGATCTTAAATGGGCCACATACATCGGTATGTATTAGTCCAAGTAAGTCTTTGGCCCTTTCCACATGATGTGTATAAGGTTTTCTTGCCATCTTACCAGACATACAAGGAACGCATTTTTCAAAAGCCCTAAGGTCAGTTGAATTGAGAAGTCCATCGTGTTGCAACTTTTCAATGCGTTTCTTGCTAATATGTCCAAGACGACAATGCCACAAGAGAGCTGAGTCCAAGTCTAGCTTGGCTCTTTTGTTGCTTACAGTATATATAGAATTAACATTTGTATTGGAAACAGACAAATCAATTTCAAAAATACCATCCCGTGGGATAGCACTAAAATAAACCATGTTATTCCTAGAAACTTGAATTGCATTATCCACGAAGAGATTTACATAACCGTCATCGTACAAACGGAAAACTGAAATTACTCCTCTAGTAATAGTAGGAGCATAATGACAATCGTTTAAAACTATAACTAATCCGCTAGGGAGTGATAAATGAAAGTCGCCAATTGCTTCAACAGCTTCTCGTTGACCATTGCCCACGTACAAGCTAAGAGCCCCCGGCTTAAGTTTCCTACTTGCCCTTAGACCCTGCGTTGTATTACAAATATGAGTACCACAACCAGTGTCATAGATCCATGATCTATTAAGGAAAGTATTGAGTTCTATAACGAAGATACCTGAACCACTACCAGCTCCAGAGGCTGTGTTCTTTTTCTTCTTTAGCAACTCGGCTAGGTATTGAGGACAGTTCCTCTTCCAATGTCCTGTCTCACCACACTCATGACAGATTGAGTCCTTTGCGGGATCTTCCCTCTTGGGTGGAGGGGGGACGTTTTCTATTTAAAGAGCTGTAGTCATTGTTTGAGAAGTCGAATGCCTTTAAAAAACATTTTCTGATGAAGCAATGTGATATTTTTTAAAAACAAACACCAAAATAAGATTTCTCTTATTTTAACACATAAGCGCATTGACACGTACACTAATGGTAATATAGGAAGCACAGGTTGTGTTGAAAAGTAAACACAAGCCTTTGCATGGTCATTAAGTAGATGATACTCCGCCTTTTGCAAAGCTGAAAGTACGATTCGATTGTAGTATAGGATACGTAAGAATTCTGAGAGATTCAAAAATCAATCCCTTTTATCCAAAGGAAAATCAATTTAAAACTTCCTGGGTCGTTGTCCCTGTTGAGGCGTGAAAGGAAGATCGAAGACGTTTGATTTGGTAACAAAGATTGGATATTACTTCTACAAATATTAAACAATTAAAAACTAAATGAAAACTTAAATCTACGGGAAGCATAAGAAAGGAAATAGGTGACCTAAGAAACTACGGGAAACATAATTAGGCATAAAATAAAGTCCTAAATTAATTACACAAGCTAAATAGGCTAAGAAAATAAAAACAATACAACTGGGCCCAATATAAGGCCCAACAACTAAAAATTAAGAAAATTAAATGCTAAATTAAATTAAAAATTAAAATTAAATTCTAATTAACTTAATTTGAAAAATAAAGAAAACTAGAACTAAAACGGAGGTCGTTTGAATACTAAACGAAAAGAAACGGTAAAACTTATCCGGTAAAACGGGTCTAGAACTGAAATTTATGAAAAATTAAACCTACACTAGATTTTATATTTTTCTTAGACACTAAATGACAAAAGAAAATTTTCTAAAAAAGAAAAATATTTTTTTATTAATTTTTGGATTTTTTATGTATTTTTAAAGATTAATAACTAATTAAAACTTAGAAATTAGAAAAAGACAAAAATTAATGTTATAAAAATTCTAGAAAAATTACATAAAATAAATAAAGTTATAAAAAAGATAAAAACCTAAAAAGCCCTAATTTTTACTGATTTAATTAAAAGTAATTAAACTAATTAATATTAAACCTAATTTAATTAATTTATTAACTAAAAGTTAACTGCTGTTATATTAATGGACTAACAGGGTAAAGGAGATAAGGACTAACAGGGTAACACGCTACTAACTAAAGGTACTAACAAAGTTAACTATTACTTTGAAATTTACACAAACAGTCCCTGAGTTGGACCCCGATTGACAATGTGGGTCCAAACAGCTTATTATCCAAAACTTATAAAAGCAAACTTACTAAGGGGCTTAAGGGGAACAATTTTTGTAAAAGGCACTTAGTCTAAATCTCACTAAATAAGCCAGAAATTTAAGCTTTTGGTCACATCAGGCTTATATGGCTTATGGGCTTATTTCTCTTTTCTTTTTGGGATTTAAGCTACAAAATAAGCTAGAAAGCTAGGGGGATAAGTCACTAGGCTAAGGGTGTCCTAAATAAGCTAAGGTCACTAAAATAAGCCCTAAGTTAAGCTGAATTTGAAATGAGCTATGTTAACAGTTTATATAAAAACAGAAAAAAGAGGACTTTTAAGCTAAAATTAAGCTACACTAAGAAGCTATCTAAGGCAAATAAGCTGCTAAACCTAGAAGTGATACCTATAAGCTATAATAAGAAACAATAAGATCCTATGGTTATGTTTAAAATAAGCTAGAAAAATGGGGCTTAAAATGGTGCTCAGCACCAGGGGAGGGTAAAAAAAAAGCCTTAAGGGTCCTTTTTTGGCTTATCCAATAAGCTCTCAAGGGCTTTTTAGCCAAAACCAACCAAAGACAGATGTAAAAGGGCTATAGTTCAGCTTATTTTCAAAATTTGAACTAATAAGGCACACTTAAACCTGCTGATATTTGAGCTTAAAATTAAGGGTTTTCAAAGAAAAATGCATTTGACACACTTTGACAGATTTTATGTTTACTTGGTTATTTGAAAGTGACATAGCAAGGGGTCTTTTAAAAGCTAACTATGACTAAAATAGCACAAGAAATGTGTGCTTAAGCTGTTTAAACAGCTTAAGCTGTTTTACACAATATTGCTTAATGGCTTTTTGACAGTTTTATCAAAGAGTCTTAAAAAACTAATTTTTAACTAAAAACTTTTGATTAACTAATCTAAATGAGCCCACACACTCAGCCAAGAGTGGCTGAGTGCATTTGACCCATAACTAACCCCAAATGACCCATTTTGCAGACAGAACCAAACACCCCCTTTAATATATTAAAACGATTTTTTAACTGATTTTTTTGTTAATTGAAGGCTGAGAAAGTGATTATAAGTATTGTTTTAGCAACTTTAACACATTTTCATACAATTTAAACAGAATTAAAACAGCTAAAATGAGACTTGAAATTTCAATAGTAGCAATAAAAACTCTTAACTTTTTTATTAAAAACCAAGAACTTACAACATAAAACTTAAAAATAGAACTGAGTACAAATTATGCTAAAAAGACTTAATTATAAAACATTTAAACTAAAACAGGTAAAAAAGGGTGTAACATGGTGCAAAAAACTTCGGCTGGTCTTCTTTCTTTTTATAGAAGTCCTAAAGGTCTTTGGGGCTTCACATGTGCTAGCTGTGAGAGTACAAACTCTCAAAGCAATCCTAGCCTTTTCTTTGGTTTGTCTTCATCTCAACC
>BQNB010063480.1:3486-35666 GCA_026074375.1 Tanacetum coccineum | reverse complement strand
TTTAATACTTATTTATAACATCCAAACTATTTAGATGAAATTTTTATATAAAAAGTACCTCATGGGGTTTTAGGCGCAACATATAAAAAAATAGATATTAGAAGTATTTAATGTGATATGGTTGTGTTAGGTAGGAGAATGAAACAAGAAAGATGTAGAACTGAACATCTTACCCTCGTACACATGGCACATTGGGGAGTTAACGGTTCAAACTAAATGAAGTTAAAACCAAGGAATCTGAGTGATTCTTCGTAAAGATAAAGACGGTTTTATGAAACTAAAAAGTTCAAGAGATGGTAAATACCATTTTTGACAAACCACATGGCCAATTCGTGTAATTTACTATTCAAATATCATATATAACAAACTAGTAAGACTATTGATTCGAAGTCTATAGGTTGTTAACTGACCAAGTATTAGTTACACACACCTTTAGGCTTTGAATTATCTTGGCAGGCTACCGTTCTGAGATCCTAACTAGCATGATACTATAAAGGATGAATATAATGCATTAATTAAATTTTTTACTTGGATTCTTGTTCTGAAACCACCTAATGTTAATGTGGTTCGGTCTATAATGATGGTTCTTCAAGTAGATACAAGGCTCGTCTTATGGCTAATGGATGTACTCAATAGTTTGGTGCTGACTGTAAGGATACTTTTAGTCTGGTTCTCAAACCAGGTGCTATCGTACTGTTATAAGTCTTGCATTATCTCAGAATTAGGCCATTCATCATCTTAATGTTTAGAATGTTTTTCTTAACGGCGACCTATCTAAGACTTTTTATATGTATGAGCCACTAAGTTTTGTGGATACTCAGTTTCCACATCATTTTGTTCTATTACAACGGTCTTTATATGGATTGAAATAAGCATCTCGTGATTGGATTCAACGGTTTGCATGTTATGCTCTTCATATTGGTTTCTCGTCGAGTCGATGTGACTCATCCTTGTTTATATATTTCTATAGTGCTGAGATTGCTTATATATTGATATATGTTGATGATATTATGTAGGAACCAAGAATCACTTTCACTTCACCATGGTATTAATCAAGAAATAAAGATAAGAAGATACGAAGAAATGTAGAAAGAGGTAGGAGAAAATTTTAGAGAGAGAAACAAGATGGTTAATTAAACTTGTGTGAGAAAATACAAATGAACCAACACCCTTTTCCATGGTGGAAAAGGGTTTATATACCCACTTCACTTAAGTAAGACGTGTGGGCTTTCTAGGTGGGATAGGCTCGGGATTAACTTGGGCTTTAGCCCGATACACATACAATATTAGATTACTAGACGAGCCCGATACCCGTAACTTAGCCCTTAACAAGGTATCCTGCAGATTCTGAGCTTCCATGTTCATAGACATATTTGAGGCTAACAATCTCCCCTAATGTGTGGTCTTTGAATTCTTGAGGTGAGATCTTGAATCTTGCTTCCTTAGACTTGTTGAGATTGCTTTGTCATTGAGTTCTTGAATCTTTGGTCTTTATTATGTTGTAGGCTTGTTCCATCATGTTGTGTGATCTTTGATCTTAATCCTTTGTCATTGTCTTTTAACTTTGTCTTTAGTTCTGAGATCTTTAAATCTTTTCCTTATTTTTCTTAATCGTCTTTGCCACCTTGCGATCTTGTATCTTGACCAACATGCTCATACTTTGTATCATCTTGAAATCTTGCTAACAATCTCCCCCGAAGCTTGGTTTCTGAGGAGGTATCTTTAATATCAAAGTTTGCGGAAGTCTTTGTCTTTAATTCTTGAGCTTTCTTGATTCTTGAATCTTGATGCTTATAGTATGTCTTTGTAGTTTAAGCATAAGCATGTGGTAATGAATTGGACTCTGCTAGAATGAGGCTGCAACACACGCGTTTGTACATGCATTAAATATTAGTGATAAATAGCAGATATGGACGAATATGGCTTTGTCATTCATTGAGATTTGGTTGCATTAACCTCCGGTTCTGTGAGGACCGTTTAACAGTATAAATACTATACCTGTGATCAGGTAGGTTCAATTTGGACAAACCTCCTTGACAGGGTTTCCAGCTCAAAGCGTAGGATCTTCTAACACAGATGTATTAGATTTACCATGCTTACTTGTTCTCAATACCGGAACGTCTCAAAGCAGACAACATGATATGAGTGAATCAGATAGTTACTATCTTTCTGATTGAGTCGTCAATTCATTTACTGGACCAAATCGATATCTAGTTATCACAATTTTGATCCACATAAGATCTCACAAGTCACCTACCAAGAGCTTGTTTGATGTTGGCTCAAGCAGGATTTCTATCTTCATGGTGAATACTTAAGTATCACTCGGATGTTCTGGCTAAATCACAAGGATAATGCATAGGACTCTTGTTAACAGCTTGTGAACTTATTGGTGTTCAACAAGTGTTTGTCACGGGATGTGTCCTAATGAGATTTATTTATTGATCTCTTGGATCTAGACTTGGTTAGTGCGTTTTGGTTTTAGTACTCGGAGGCTGGAGCAGACTGCCACCTATTCAATATCAACTAACTCGGAGTAAGAAAGTCAATAAAAGTCATGTGTATCTCTATGAAAAATGAGACAAGTATCTTTTGAGAGAAACTTGAATGGCTGGGAAGGGTTGTGTATTGCATCACTGGGTCCATGATGTCATTCTTTAATATCAAAATTCATCTTTGTGAAAACTAATAGTCAGAATTCATCTTTTATGAAACCGATAGTTTAGTATTGACCGTTTTTGCTACGTTGTTGGAGGGTGCCTTTCTTTTCACCTTTATCCATCATTTCTTTTCTTCTTTTACCCCGTTAAATGCTTACCAAGACGTCCATACTACACCTTGTTTGATTGTTCCAATGTTAGTCAAATCTTAGTCGGCATTATTCTTTATTACTCATTCATTGTTCTATCATGCCTTAGGTCTTGAAATTAATTTCTAACTCTGGAGTGTCTTGGATAGATCCCTCTGGTTTCTGGTTGGATCATAGGACTAATACCTAACCTAGCCACCTTATGACTTCTTAATCATGTACAATTAAGATGTGGTTAGGAATGAGATCCGTAAAACCATAAAAACTTTTAGGAAGAGGATAAACCCAGCACTTTGAGGCATTTAGATATTATTTATTTTCTAGATCACATTTTAATTATATTTCTCCCCTTATTTTAAACACTAATTCATTTAGTTTTGAAATATCTTGTGATTAAAATTTATCATGAAAATTCCGTGGGAAAAAATATTATCAGCACGAATTATGTGGAACTTTTTCTTCTTACTCCCCCTCAATTTTACATATGTTTGACACCAAAAAAATGATACCAAGTTGTAAAATGAATATAAAATTGAGGTAGAGCTAGTGTCGAATACACAATTTTGAAATATTATGAAATGTCATTGAAGAATTCTTAAAAAATTATGCTCAGACACTGGATCATCTTATAACATACAATCTATTGAGTAGTCTTTATTATTACTGATTTGTTATTAAGATTAGTGTAAATATTTTGAAAACATAAATCATTTAAGAATAGTATCCAAAATCATTAAAACTTTGTTTTTCTTAAAACTTCCCCTCAAACATTGACTCATTTTGAAAATGACACCAAATGTAGAATAATTGTCTTGTAAAACTTTATGAGAGATGGAGTGTTGAACACATAATTTTTAAAGATTTTGAATTGTCATTGAGAAATTCTTGAAAAATTGTGTTCAACATTTCGAAAAACATCATCTTAGAAGACTTCTCTTCTAACGCTAAGGATAAGCGTACTGAAACGTACATTCTCCTTTGCCGTTCGGGTCCGAGTTGCAATCTGAGAGCAATTACAAGTCATAAAGAAAAATAAAAATGACATGTTTTGAAAGCATTTGAACTCTTGCTCGAACTTCATTTACACGCCCGTGTCAATATTAATCAACATTTCTAGGTACGTAAATGTTATCGATTCCAAGAGACATGTCGAGAAGATTCTTTTTGGAAATTTTTTGATTTTTTGATTTTGTATTTTTCTTTTTGAAATTTTATATTTTTGTATTTGGTTTTATTGGTTTTAATTTTTTGTATTTTGCTTTTCTAAAAAATATTTACAAGTGATGTTTGAAGAATATATCAAGCAGATTCATTTGTCAAGACCTCCAGTTCTGTTGGAGTCAAACATCTCATACCAATTCGTCTGACAAGTACTGAAACCTATCTACGGGTAAGGCTTTAGTAAACATATCAGCTAATTGTTATTCAGTTCTGACAAAGTACAATTCAATTATACCATTTTCAACCTGTTCCTTGATAAAATGGTAGCGAGTATGGATGTGCTTGGTACGAGAGTGTTGCACGGGGTTGAATGAGATTGCTACGGCTGACTGAGAATCACAATACAATGGTATTTTGTTGTAGTTGAAGCCATAATCCTTAAGCTGTGTCCTCATCCACATTATTTGAGCACGACTTGCAGATAACGCCACGTAATCCGCCTCTGCTGATGACATTGCAGTGCAATCCTGCTTCTTTGACATCCAGCTGACTAATTTATCACCTAGGAACTGTATTCCTCCAGAAGTTCTTTTTCACGTATCAAGACATCCAGCATGGTCGACATCTTAAAAAGCTGTTAGTTTAAAGCCAAAATCCTTCAGATATAAGAGTCCCATGTTAATGGTTACCCTTAGGTATCGAAAGATCCTTTTAACCTCTTTAAGGTGTTTTTTAGTCGGTCGTGCTTGATAACGTGCACAATAACCCACTGCTTGCACTATGTCTGGTCTACTAGATACCAGATACATGAGTGACCTGATTTTACTACGATAGTGAGTTTGATCTATAAGTTTTCCACTCAAGTCTGCATCTAGTTTAGGTTTGGTAGCCATTGGTGTACCAACACTATCACATTTTTCCATACCATGTTTTTTAAGAATCTCTAAAGCGTACTTGGATTGATTGATAAAGATACCTCTTGGGGATTGGCGGATCTGAAGTCCTAAAAAGAATTTCATTTCCCCCATTAAGGATATCTTAAATCTACTGTGCATTAAATTTTCAAATCTTTTAGAAAATTTAGGGTTTGTAGACCCAAAAATAATGTCATCGATGTAAATTTGCACAAGTAGAATGTCCTCCCCGTATCTTATCGTGAATAGAGTAGGGTCAATGGTACCTTTAGTAAAACCTTTAGACATCACGAAATTTGAGAGTTTATCATACCAGGCTCTCGGAGCTTGCTTTAATCCATATAGAGCTTTCCTTAGTCGGTAAAAAATTTTTGGATGATCCGGATCAACGAACCCATCTGGTTGTGCAAGATAAACCTCCTCCTTCAGTGGACCATTAAGAAATGTCATTTTCACGTCCATCTATTAAATTGGAAAAGACTTGTATGCAGCATATGCAATGAAAATCCGAACAGCTTCCAAGCGAGCAGCTAGAGCAAATGATTCCTCGAAATCAATACCCTCTTTTTGAGCATATCCCTTTGCTACAAGTCCTGCCTTATTGCGAATAACAGTTTGATCTTCATCCTTTTTGTTCTTCCATAACCACTTTAGCTTGATTACAGTCTTGCCAAAGGGTTTGTCAACGAGTTCCCAGACTTGTAGCCTATCGAACAAATGAAGCTCTTCTTGCATTGCCTCTATCCATGCAGAATCAGCCATTGCCTCCTTAATGTTTTTCGGTTCAGCAGTACTCACAATGAGCACGAACATACACATTTTAGGATTTGTTACAAGTTGTCATCTTGTTTGCACTGGCTTGGATGGATTTCCACTAATTTGTTCTAGCTGGTGATCTTTGGTCCATCGGTATTCGGAATCGTATGGTTGATAGAAGGTATGCATATTTGAATTATCAATATTACGTGAGGAAGACTCAGCAATTTCTCGTACCGGTGTACACAGAAAGGATTGATAAATTCATCTTGTTGAACTTGTGTATCTTTTTCTTGATTATCGTTGTTTTCCTCAACATTAATATTTGTAGTTGGAGTTGTTGGTTCTGTTGAATATTGAATATTCGTTGTAGGTGGTGTGTCTTGTTGTTTAGAATTGTCGGTAGGAGAAGAAGACTGATTGACACTTGAAGTACCTACATTGAAAAATTCATCATACATAGGACTAAATAGAAGATCCAACTCTTGTTGTGACGGGGCTGTTGTATCTGCTGAAGGTGAAACATTTTGTAGTTGGGGCGCGGAACCAGAGTTGTCATAATCTGACGCCTTTTGTCATTGGAGAACGAGGCCTGAAGTGTCATTATCAACAGACGTCTCAGTCATCTCTTTGATTTCATCAAACTTAATATGTATTGATTCAACTATCAATCAGGTTCTCTTGTTATAAACTTGATATCCCTTAGACTGAGTGTAACACCCTCAAATCTGAGTATGCAGCGGAATGTTGAATATCCGAGGGCATTGCTTTATGGATCAATAGCACAAGATCTGAGAAAACGACTACTCATACACAAACGTTGACGTTATGAAAAAGATACATTAGATTAACCAAAATACTTGTTTGTTACATAAGCCCCGAGGCCTTCAAATTGTTTCAACAATATAATAAAAAGATTTGCGATTATAATAATTACCCCCAAAATGGTAATAAGACCCCAAATCTTAAAAGTAGAACTCTTCAATTATTTGACTTCCAATGTATCATCGCACCACGTTCCTTACTTGACCTAAAAACAAGCTTAAAAGTCAACATAAAGATTGTTGCATTGAAAAATAAATTAAGGAAACTTAAAGGGAAAAATGTTGTCAATACTATGGTTTCAAAACCTAATGCCACTATTGCTCTGGGAATGTTCAAGCTTGACATAAAACCTATTTCGCCTAGGCTTAAGAACAATAGGGATGCTCATGAGGTTTATGTTGAGAAGACTATATAATATACTGACACTCTTCGCGGTTTTATAGAAAGCGCTAGAACACAGAATCATAGTGAACCTCTATATATTAGAATCTGCTTGCATGTTTACAAAACATGTTCAGGAATTGTTAGTCTATGTCTCCCAGACATGCCCTAATTCACCAAAACTTAGTGGAAAGTTTGTTGTTGTCACGCCGATAAATAAGGACAAAAGAGTTAAATTTGCTGAACCTGTCACATCATCAAACAATATTCCCAAGCAGACTGATTCTCTTAAAACCAAAGATTCTAACAAGCCTTTTTTGACTTCTATAGGAGTAAAACATACTAATAGTGCTAGCGGATCAAAGCCTTCAGGCAATACAAAGAACAATAGGATCACACGACCACCACGTAGAAATCAGAAGAATAAAGTAGAAGACCACTCTAGGAAAGTTAAATCTAGTTTGAATAAGACGAATTTTGTTTCCATTAAAAGCTTATACATACTGTTATCACTTGTGTGGTGGTGCACATGTTTAATGTATTTGTATTCATTTCATGGCTCTTGGGAAACGTATATGCGTTGTTAATAACTATTCATATTTATTAAGTCGCGAGTAACCCGTTTAATATCCGAATAATATTATAATTCATCCGTTTCGTTAAGTGTTTATAAAAATATCACATTGTGTATAAAATAACCCACTAGGATTTCCATAATTACAAAACAGCCCCTGGGTTTATAAATAGATACTATTTACATTTCAAACCCTTAAGTTTTCATAATTACACCTTTAGTCCTCCAACTTTACACAATTTACACTTTAGATCCTTACATGTTTGAACATAGTCCCTTAAGTTCCAACAATGACTAAAACAATCCTTTAGGTTACTAAAACAGTGGGTTGACGGAATTTAACCCTCAAGTTTTAAAGTTTACATATTTAGTCCCTCAATTTTGTAAAAATCGCATTTTAAGTCCGTTTAGGGTCTAACAAGTGGCAACAAGTTTTATTTACTCCAATAAGCTATGTAAGCTGGCGGAAACTTATAAATAAGCTCGGACGAGCTTATTTTGACTTATTGGGCTTATTGGGCCCGTTAAGGCCCATTAAGCTTTTTAATGATCCAATTTGGTTTCCAAGGATACAAGGGTACTTGATAAGCTTATTTAAGTTATAAAAATTAGTTTGGCTTATTAATAAGCTCGGATGAGCTTATTTGGGCTTATTGGGCTCGTTGGCCTAATAACCTTAACCGAAAGTCACACAAAAGGCCCGTTAGGGTTTCCTTATTGATTCCAACTTATTTTCATAACTCACTAAGCTTATTAGGGCCTGTTTAATCTGTTTTTATTGTGTGGCTTATTCAATAAGCCATTAAGCTAGTAAATGGGCTTGTTGGGCTCGTTATGAACCCGATAAGGGTTTTAGAGGTTTGGGCTTTAATCCTTTGGGTCCGTTAACTTGACAAGGCTTATTGTAATCCTTATTGAGCTCTTTTTGGTCTGTTTTTGGTTTAGCTTATTCCAAATAAGCTAATAAGCCCTCGTTAATGGGCTGTTAGGCCCATTAAGGGTCCGAAGGGATTTCTAAATGGTTTGACTTGGCCCATTAGGGTCCATTAGCTTTACTTAGGTCTATTAAGCCCATTAAGCTTACACAAGTTCACCAATAAGCTGTTTTAAGCTTATTGTGAGCTTATGGCTCGAGTTGGGCTCGTTAGTGGGCTAGTAAGCCCATTAAGAGTTCGGTTGGGTTCCACATGATATGGCAAGGTCCATGTGAATCAAATAAGCACTATAGACCTCTAAATAAGCTCGTAGAGCTTATTATTAAGCTGAAGCTTCGATGTGCGTGGTCTGTTGGGTTCGGACATGGGCCATTGGGCCCGATAGGGTCCAATTGGTTTATTAAGATTTCTTGTGGGGTTTCGTTAGGTCCTCTAGTACCAAAACAACGTGCCTAGCATTCCTTAATCGCAACAAACAACATGTAAACATTTAAGAGCCTAATATACTCCTTCCCTAGCCACGTCGTTGCATTTTCTTTGAAAGTTTACGTGTAGACTTCACATAATCAAGTAGAACGAAACCATGATTCTCATTGGCTCTCATTCGTGTATATTAAAGGGAACATTTAAGCCTTAACTCGTTAGTTAACCGTATATTAATCATGATAACACCACACAAGCCTAAGTACGTACAATATGGGTGCGTGAACCATGCATGGGTCGAACCATGCATGTTCATGTTCACGTATGTTGTATAATCGTGACTTATCAACTAGACATGAATATTAAAATTTGAAGTATGACAAGAATGGCTTAATGTCGAGACTTACAATAGTCCTAGCGTCTTGGTTTTGGATTATGAAGCACGCACGAAAGGTTTACACCCAAATGTGTATTACCCTAAGCTTAAAAGCTTATATACCCGACTTCCTTAGCTCGTGTTTCCCTTTAAACCCTTATACTCGATCCTAAATGCTTCCTTGAGTCCTTAGAGTGAATGTGGTTCGTGTATGGGTTTGGTTATAATGTAGCCGAATGGAATAGAGAGTAAATGAGGGAGGTTTATCTTAGAGAGAGTTTAAGAGTCTTGGAAATGTATTATGTGAACTTATGAGTGGTATTTATAGGCACATTTGCTAGTTGATCTTCCTTGGTTCCCTCTTAACTAGAAACGAGCCAACATGGGTGGTTTTAGGGAGTTCTAGTTAGTTACACATGGTTTTAGGCTAAACCACCCAAGTACAAGCTTTAATTAGCCAAGTGATGTACAAGATTTAGCTAGATTAGGAAATCTTAAGGATTTGTGTGATTACATGCATGTAGCCACGGCAAGGAGGGGCAAATGGGATCCTAAGTGGTCTTTAACCATTGTGTAATATGTTAACTAGGAACATTAAGTACAAGTATTAATTAAACAAGGTTTGTACAAGTACTTAGAGATCATTAGTAAGATTTTTAGGTGATCTTTGGTACTCATTTTCGGCTATAGTGGGTTTTACACAAGAATTGATTTAATTTTTGTGTTAAGGTTTTAAAAGTGGGTATTGGTTTGAGTCTAGGTAAGTCTAGGTATTTCCGGGGTATGTCCAAATGTATTTTATTGCGAAACGTAGCCCTTTTACGTGACCAATAAAAATAAAATACGCAAAGTTAATAATTATCTTCTTAATAATTATTTATTACTTGGTTGATGCAAACCTTAATTTATTTGATGACCGTTTACATTAATTGATTATTTCTAGTCTACGCGATTTAACTTAAAAGTAACTATTAAAAGTAAACGCGTGTCGGACCAAAATAAATAGCGACGAATAATAGATGTCGTAGAATGACCTGAAATTGAGAAATGTTACACTGAGTGGAGTATCCCACCAGAATGCATGGATCCCCTTTTTCTTTCATCTTGTCAAGATTTTCACCATCTCTGGTTAAGTAACAGGTGCAACCAAAGATGTGAAGATGTCGAATTAAAGGTTTCCTGTCATTGATGATGTGATATGCAGTCTTCTCATGTGTTGGAATGATTATAGATTTATTTTGAGTATAGCATGCGGTTGCAATGGCTTCAGCCCAAAAGAATAAAGGAAGTTTAGAAGCTGAAAGCATCGTGCGAGCAGCCTCAACAAGAGTACGGTTTCGTCTTTCGACAACGCTGTTCTGTTCAGGTGTTCTAGGAGTAGAAGTTTGGTGCTCAATTCATTCTTCTATGAAGAATGCATGGAGTGTCTTTTTTAAGAGCTCTGTGCCTCTGTCAGTTCGAACATAAATTACTAAGGCTTGAAGATTTCGTTGAATTATTGTGAGGAAATCTTTTAGTACTTCTGGTGTTTCATCATTGGATCTTAGAAATAGAGTCCAAGTATATCTGGAGTAGTCGTCTACAATTACCAGAATGTATTTCTTCCCATTTATGCTAGCAACCCGCATTGGACCACATAAGTCCATATGAAGCAAATTTAGCCGTCCTTTCAAACTTGGAACAACCTTTGTCTTGAATAAACTTCTTTTTGCTTTACTCAGTTCACAAGAGGAACATAGTTGATCCTTGTTAAACTAATCACGCCATCCTTCTTTGAAAGCAAGTTGATGTAGTCGAAGTTAAGATGAGAAAGTCTTCGATGCCATAACCATGCTTGAGTTGGTGAAGCTTTAGCCATGAGAAAGATTAGAGTTGATGAAGTCATTTCTTGAAGGGAAATTGTATAGAGATAAGATCCACAGTTACCGGTGAGTAAATCGTTTCCCTAAAGATCTCTAACGAAACACGTAGATTTCCAGAAAGCAACCTCCAAATCCGCATCACAAAATTGACCAACCGAGAAAAGATTGTGATTGAGGCCTTTGACGTAATAAACCTTGTTGATCGTTATATTTCCTTGAACCAAATCTCCATAACCAAGAATTGGAGCAAATTAATCATTGACAAACCGAAAGGTACCCATATATTTTTTAACAAAATTGCACAGCAGCTTTAGATTGCCCATTATGTGCTTTATGCATCCAGAGTCAATAATGAATAGGATGAGTTGAACAATCTGCAAGAGAATTAGAGGACGGTGGAATACTTTACAATTTGGATCCTAAAGTATTTGTGAGTTTTAAGACATTAGTTATCCTAGATGCATTATCTGTAGCAAAACTAACTCTCTTTTTCACATTCTTATTCCTAACTTTAGGCACCCACTTCTTTTTTGTCTTAAGAACCCATATATATCCTGATGGGCATTGTTGCTCTATCCACCATTTTCATGCCTTACTAGTTTTCTCATAAAACATCCTATAGTAACTCTTGGATTTCTGGATAGTGGATTCTGATGCAACTATTTTCTTAGGTGGTGTTGCAACATATTTGTTTGCTTGACATTTGGGTTGTCTATTACTAATATGCACTACTTTAGGCTTCTTAGTTCTAGCATTCACGACATTCAAAAATTTAGAAACACAAGCATCATGATTCGAATTAAACACACATTTTCCACAAGTATCACAAACAACATTAACATTCAAAGTTCTGGATTTTAAACTGTCATTACACGTAGTTACAGACTTTGTTTTATTAGAAATACTAGAAATCCTATGGTGGTCTTCTACTTCAGTCTTCCTAAACTTCACTTGACTATTGTTTGGCATGACATTATCTTTCATTTGAGTGCTCCTAAGCTGTGGTCTGCTAACATTAGTTCTGTGAATTACTCTTGTATAGGTAGACATACGAGGATTAGTATTCCTAGAAGTCTGAGGCAACTGAGGTGCTCTAGTTTGTGTTGTCCTAGTGTCAATTCGATACATGTCTGGTTTCATTACAGCTTGCCTTGTTGTTTGTGGCAAAATTTGTGTAGTGACTGGTTTTGATAAACCCTTTGACACATTAGTTTTGGAAACTGACTTTGTCTTTGAAAAACATTTCCTCTCAAGTGAGTCTAAAAAAGGAGTCGGTTTGCCTAAAACTTATGGTTTTGGAATCCTTTGAGCATTTGGTTGTCGAATAACAGATGGTTTATCAAACTTAGTTTCCACAGACTTTCCTTTGCATTTTTCTCAATGAGTTTCTTTAACTCACTTATGACAATGTTCCTGTCTTGCAATTGAGCTTTCAAATCTTGTATTTCATGATATTGTTCATGTTCTTTTTGAAATACATTTGATGCTGTTTCTTTGAAAACCTTTTCATTTTTCATTTGTTCTTTACAATGTTGGAAAGCAAGTTCAAGAAAAATCGAGTGTTTTTCTAATTTAGCCAACCTTTGTAAAAGCTCGTTATAAACTTCTTTACTAATAGTTTTAGTTTGTTTAGAAAGATTTTGTGCAAGACATTCACATTCTTTCACTTTATGAACATATAAGCATTTCAATTTAGCGTAAGCATCTAAATGATAACGAATGCAAATAAGAACACATAACATCATTAGACACACATTATTGCAAAAGTATATCATACATATTTGAAAATTCTACTTTATCATATTCAAGTTCGTCAATTTCATTTTCAAAGGATTCAACGTACTTTAAATTAGCACAGATTTCTTGCTTAAGTTCATGAACAAATGTGAAACTATCATTCTGTGTCTTTATAGAAAGAGGCATCAAACATGTCTTAATTAGGATTTCCATATCATGAGCAGTTGGTGCACAAAAATGATCATGAAAATACTTTTCCCAAGCTTGATGAACAAGTTCTCTAAAATGATTTATGTTATTTGTCATTACATTATATGCTTATCTACTTTTACTTATTGATTTCGAAACAAGTAAGAAACTGATGTTTTTGAAAATTTTTGGTTTAGATTTCACTAAAGATTTTCTCTATATTTTTTTTCTTACTTTATTTGCATGTGCCAACTGTTCATGATATTCCCGTGTCGCTGGTTTGAAAATTTCATAAAGACTACTTTGCTTTGTGTAATCATAAGGTTTCACTAATTCTTTATACAATTTTGATCTACTCTCTTTTTCAAGAGTCAAGGTATCTTTCCTATCAGGGACGAATCTATTTGCAAGATCAGAAGTATCATATGGGATCTCATACAAACATGGATTTTTAGATTGAGCTTTCTTGAGGTACATTGGATTTGCAAAAGTTGGTCTACCATTGAATGTTGAGCCTTTGGGAGCTAACATATGAATGGTTTGAATTGATTGATTCCTTTTATAAACAATTTCATTCAAAAACTTTAATTGCTTTTCCATTGAAATCATTTTGTCAATGTCTTTTTCTTCCTTAAGTTTCAAATCCATTATTACCTTGGTTTTCTCTTTGACAAGACCTTCGTAATGTGACTTTGTTAAAAAACTCTATTTGACTAACTCATCGTGTTTATCTTTTACAATTGAAATTTTATAGGCTATAATTTTTAAACCTTCTTTTATGTCAATTTCTTTTTGAGCTAATAGTCCTAAAGTTTCATTTAACTTACGTTCAAGTTTTTCATAGTCAACTGTACGGTCATTTAAGGCAATGTACGACTCAAGCTCAGTCTGTTTACTTTGAAGTGTAATTAGGCAACTATCCCGAGTAGTATTAGACTCCCCCAGAGTTCTATTAGTCTCCTCAAGAGTAGATTTGCACTCTTTCAATTCTTGAGTCAGTGATGCATTTGCTTTCTTTAATTGTTTTTGAATCTTTTTATTTTCATCAACATCAAGTTTTAAATTTGTAATTAAATTAGCAAGCGCAACACGCTCATCTTTAGCATTTTGGTCAGTCTAAATATCATTATCACACATATTCGGTTAATCAGGAATGACATTACTATCAACCTTTTCCACTACACATGTGTTACTAATGGATTCAGGTTGCTCGGAATGTTGAGTTTCAACAGCAAACACATTATATTCAGCAGTATATGGTACCTCAACCATTGGTTCTGTGTCATAAGAAGGTCTGATATCCGTATCATCCCTAGAAGTGTTTTTGTCATTGCATTCATTCCTTGACCTGTTGCTTTCATCTCCAGATGTGTTACTTTGATTCTCTAAACCTTGATCATTCCCTTTGTTTGATACAATCCTACTGCAGTCTTTTTCTCCCGAACTAGCATCCGTTGCTTTAACCTTTTGAACCATGAACTCTTGAATCTATAACTTTCTTTCATTCAATCTTTTTAACCTATTCTGTATCTCTTGTTCATGACGTGCTCTTTCAACAATGCATTGCTCAATGGATTCCATGTGTTGGATTATCAAGTCTTTGAAGGATTGAGCTTCCATTTGAGTATAGTCTTTAAAGTCTTGCCTTGCTTCTCGAGCATCGGAATCATAATTGGAAGACTTGAGCATCTCTGAATGTATGAACTTGTGAAACTGCACTTTGATCACACTTAGAGTAGACTTGGAATCCTTCTCGTGAAGTATTTCATTGTCGAGTTTCTTTTCTAAGTTATTTATGTTTTGAGATAACTCATACTTGAAAGTTCTGATGTCAGTATGAAAGAGGTGTGAAAATGCTTGTTGAAACAATGAACTGTTAGTGAAAATCTTCCTTTCGAGACGCTGAGTGGTTTTTTTGAGTGCAGTGAATTTGTTCATGGAGATCTCTTTTAAATTCATTGCTTGTAGTTACAGTTGTTGTATTTCTTGTTCATCTAAATCCGAACATGCAGATAAGGTATCTTTCATTTCCATTTTACCAAAAATTGTGAAGTGAAAATGATGTGTAAGATCTTAAGTAGGTAAAGTGATTGTTGTTGTGGATTGAATTCAATTAACGTTCACGAGAGTTTACAAATCTATGATTTAAACCAAGAAAAGAATAATCTTTTACATGATTTTACTTAATCAAGAAGAAACCGTAAAACAGTAATTAATTGTTGTTGAAATCGTTGTTGTAATCGAAGTACTTAAGATTTTGTTTACGATTAATGAGCTTAAAAAACTAACTGTGAAATTTGGTTGACAAAGGACTAACGGTGTAATTCAAATTCAACTAGAAGGGTTAATAAACAAGCCAAGGACCATCTTTAAAATTGTACTTGAGTTCAGGGACTACATGTGCCAACTTTAAATTTAGTTTAATAAATACACACGTTTCCCTCCAAGTTATTTTCTTCTTCGATTCAAATTCTTAAAAAATGGACGAATGGTTTAAACTTCTCGCGGACTTTGTTGGGATTTTTGATTTGATGAGACAAAATAAATAAAAGAATGAAACAAAAGGATCAGAATCGTCATTAAAGAATTCTACAAGCTCGTGGAGAATTATTGAAGATTTAGTCAAAGATATCAAAATATGAAGATTCTAGAAGATCTCTTTAAGAAGATAAAGATAACAAAAGATATGAAGATATTTCTTAAATGTTTAAAAGATTTACTTGTTTATATATTTATGTTAACTTCCTTTGTAAGTCTTGATCTCTCCCTATACAAATAGATCATAGACACATAGTTTGAGGCATCTAGAAAAGTATGTGTGTGTAAACTAGATCAATGTATACGTCTAGTATAGTGGTGGTATAGCCCCAAGGATCTTTGATCCCTGTTAGATTGTTACCGTTCTAGAGTTGATCGTCTAGAATTGGGGCTTGATGGAAATGTATGAATGAAAAACCTTGTTAAATAACATTATTGTTCTTTATATTCCGCTGTGCTTATTAATGTTATTTGTAAAACATATCCTAGATGATCTTAATTGATTTTCACAGACTTGTATGATTATCGTCGATGAAAACCAAATATACCACGATGATCGTTGAAAGACCGCGATCGTAATGGTATAGGTTAAAAGATCCGTGAGTAATCGAAAACCAAAACCGAAAAACCAAAATAAGTCAAAACGTGTTGAATTTGTCTTAACTTTGGATGTTTAGTTTGTCTTACTACGTTTTGCTTACTTCGTCTTTTAGATATGGATAAATTCGCCTCAAAAAAGATTAATTTGCCTTCAGTTTGTTGATTTATACGCCTCCATACAAGATTAATTCGCCTTCAGTTTAGGGATTTATTCGCCTCTACACAAGAGTAATTTGCCTTCAGTTTATGGATTTATTCGCCTCCACACAAGATTAATTCGCCTTCAGTTTAGCTTTAATCGCCTCCCAAAAAAACAAAAACGTACAACGTACTATTTGCCTTGTTACCAAAAACCAACAAAAACTCATCCTTGTCTTTGTTTCTTTCCTCAAACCGTATGGACCACAAATAAGCTAACCAAAAGCTTTAATAAGCTCCACTTTTACAATGAGTATAAGCTACTACAATTATTAGGAAAATAAGCTGGAAGAAGCTTGTATAAGCTTTGTACACACGTAATAAGCTAAAATCTAGAACTAGAAAGTAATCCATGGTTAAATAAGCTCAAAATAAGCTACTGCCAAGAAAACACTAAATAAGCTCGACAATAGACACTCCAATAAGATGCTAACAATAAGCAATGTTTTGTGATAAAATAAGCTAAAACCTAAGAAACTAGAAAATAAGGCCATGTTAGAGCAACAATGATAAGCTATGTATGAGTTGTATGTGAAAAGCTTAAATCTCTGTTGGTTTGAAAAACAAAAAGAAACTTAAAAACTATTAGTATTAGACGAGTGAAAAGAAGCTCAAAATAAAAAAAATGACTAGTAATTCATAGATTCAAAAAAACATAAAAGAATACGCACTAAGCAATAAACACACAAAAGAAAGAAACTGTGTACAATATGAAAACATAAGCTAACCAATAAGCTCACAATAACCACAATGAAACCACTAAACCCACCCGAGGCGAGTGATACCACTTGTTAGGACTAAGAAATCACATTCACTTCACAATGGTAAACACTAGAAAATAAGACAAGAGAAAAAGAAGAAGATGTGGAAAACTAGAAGGAGGGTAGAATAGTTTACCGCTTTTTAATTTAAGGTTTTAAAGTGTTTGTAAAAATTCTAGATTCGACTTTATGTGAATTCAACACTTGCACAATATGAACAATATACTTATCTAACCAATATACTTATCAAACAATTAATATGATAGTAATAGAAAATTAATGGATAAGACACGAGATAAGATAAAAAGAACAATCAAAAAATAACACGAGGATTTATAGTGGGTTGGCAACGTAAAGCACCTCTCGCCCTACTGCCATTACCCCACTCCCGTCGAGCAGCTAACCTCGAGAGTATTTTTCCTTCATATGTCCCAACAAGCCCTCCCTTAAGGCATAGGAAAAAACCCTACACAAAACATTTCAGTGCTTATCTTGATTTCTGACACACAGCCTAGATGTCGAGTTCTAATCTTTGAGCTAGAACCATCCTACCATAACATTCACAACTTCAACTACACATCTTGCTATACACAACGACTAGAACACGTGGACTACACAACATTACTTCAACACCTTAGTTTTCTTTACACCACTACTTCACCAAGCCACTACTATAATCACACCTAACTAACACTACTAGAAAAGATCAACAAGATCCAACTATACTTACAACAATCACCAAGATCTAACAACTATACAACTTTACAAGATTTACAAATGATTTACAATTTATGATATGGATGCAATAAGATTGCAACAACACACAAAGGTGTAATACTTCTTTACTTGATGGTAGGAAGTATTCTTCTCTTGCACTTGAGAAATTAAGCTTGGATCACTTGGAAACAAAGCTTTATGATTAAATGATCAAAGGATTTTAATGAGATGTGTGGGCTATTTTTGATTAAAAAGAATGAGTGCAAAAGGTAAGAAAATAGTGGAGAATAGTCCAGTATTTATAGGACATTCTGGAGGAGCGTCTACCTATGGGCGGTCCCATTAAATAGGTGGGCGGTCCGCTTAAAGATAAGGGGGCCGCCTGTGTATTTAAGGGGGCCGCCCTAGACTAGGCACTCCTCAGGTTGTCCTTTTGTGTAGGGGGAATTTTCTGGAACTTTCTAGCCGTTTTAGGTCTGAAAATTTGAATTTCAAAATATTTATTTTGAATAAAACATTTCTTTTAATTGTAGAAAATGTTTTGTAATGTTTATAAAAATGTTTACAACATTTTAGAAAAATGTGAGGTTGAATAAAAATTTCCTTTGATAATAAAATGCATTAAACATTTATTTATTCATACCTTTAAGTGATATAATTTTCGAAATGAAGATTTACTACTAATTACTTGTTTACATTTAATTTTACATTGAGCGTTTTTATATTTTGTGATTATTAAAACGTAAAGGTGTGAAAAATATTACTAATTTTTTTAGGCATTATTTCTATCAACAATCTCCCCCTTTTTGATGATTACAAAATTTAAACTCATTAAATGTAAAATTATTTTTAAACAAGTCTTTAGTGAGTTTTATGTCATTTCTCTCCCTTTTTGTAGAATCAAAAAGGCATCGTCGAGAATTGCTAGTAAAATCGACAGAATAAATGCTCCCCCTTGATGTGTGCTCCCCCTCATTCGAGAGTACCAAGGAATCGAGCTATGGTTTCTTGGCTATAAAAACGACTTAGAACAATACAAGTATTTCTAGTATGTAGCAAGAAAGAAGGAAAAATATGACAAGTGCAAGCAAACATCAAAGCAAAAGATACTTCATTCATTTAGGACAATGTGTGTGAACTACACACAAGCATACATAAAAAGAAAAACAAATATGCTTTATAAGCATATTAATACATAAAGAAAAAATGGCCATAGAAGGTTTTTTGACTTGTTTGCGACACAAAAGGGTTTGACGATTATTTGTAGTCATATTACAAGATTAGTTAGTTGTTGATGGAGATATTGGAGCGGAGGCGATTGTGGAAGGGTAATCTCTTTGAACTCTAGGTGGTGGATGTGGTCGAGTGAGGAGGAATTCAATCCAATTGATATCCTCACTTAAAGCAAGGAATTGTTTTTGGGTGAAGATGCAACAAGATCAATACCCAACATAGGTTTAAACTTGGTTAATGTTGATGGTGTGTGGTAGGTTTGGAGAGTAAGGTGATGAGGGAATGTTGTTTTGCTATTGAGAGAGATGCATGTGCTAATATGTTTTAATAGTTCTGTAGTTTATTAATGTTATCAACTAGATGCTTTTCTCACTTGTAGAAAGAGGTGGTGTGTGTGAGTTTTGGTTGTCACTTTGAGTTGGAGCTTGAGTTGTGAGGTAACATGTAATTGATAGGAAGATGGGAAATGGAGGATGTGAGACAACTTGTGGTGATGTGGGACTGTGGGAGTATCCTTAATGTAAAGATTTGGTAATGCTTGATTGGGGTGATTGTTTTCTTGAGATGGTTCATGGCGAGGAGTGAGTGGTTTTGGCATTGGTGCAGGTGAATTTACATTGAGCTCATTGGATGTGTTACAAGGATTTAGTTTCTTCCTCTAAATGGGTTTCACACTCATTTTGGCTACCCTTGATGGTTTGGATGTGGGTTTGTTGGGAGATGTTATTGGTGAGGATGATTGAGATGATGATGGTTGAGAATGTATTTATGGGGAAGGAAAGGTTTAAATTAGGAAGAATGAACATTTAAAGGATCAAATCCAAGAAATGTTTGTGAATTTTGGGAAACAATAGTTAAGTCTAGAGGGTATTTGGTCAAAAAGGGTTAAAAATAATGTTTTACCCGTGACAGTCTAGGCCGGTCCCCTTAATTAGGGGTCGATACCCTTAAAGATAAGGGGACCACCCTTTACGAATTAATGGGGCCGCCTGCTGCTATTTCCTAGATTTCCTAAAAATCGATTTTTCTCAAAATTTTATGTGAGAGTTTTTGTTTTGGTGGTTAATTTGCAGCAATTCCATCCTTTTATGGCAATTAAGATTTTTTTTAGCACATAGCAATTAAGCATTCAACATTCTACATATATATGACAAGATGTAGTATAAAACTATTTCACATAATTTTGGCATATAATCATATATGAATTGAAGACCAAAAGAGTGAAGAGCATATAAAATAGTAACTAAATATAATGCACAAAGAATTTTTCTGGGCAAGAGGGTTAAGTTAAAAACGAACCAAACTTTTGTGCAAATACTAGTGTGTGCCTAAGTACGACAAATGTGGAGTAGCGATTATTTCGACACTAAGACATGTAAAACCTAAGAAATAATCCAAATGCTCCTTGATTTAATTTTGCTCAACCAAGATTGTGAAAAATATATATTAGATTATATACTTTTGACAACAACTAAGAGAGCATTATGCATATGTGAAAAGTGTTTTTAGCATATCTCAACAATATATGAAAATTGATTTTTATGTGCTCCTAGTTGTGAGAAAGACTTTTTAGAAAATAATAGATTGGGACTATTGTATATATGTATAATGAGATATGCAATTAGATAGAAGAATTTATAAAAGTTTTCTTCTAGTCTTTTCCCAATCTTGTGTTTTTGTGTAAAATAGAAACCTAGACACATAGAGAGAAAAAAATATTTTAGTCAGTCAGGTGGGTGGTCCCCTTAAAGTTTGGTCGGTCCCCTTAAAATTAAGGGTGCCGCCCTTTAGGAATTAAGGGGGCCGCCACCTGTTGGGAAATTTTTTTCTCAGATTTTTGACAAAGAGTTCTTTGATGATTATCATTTCTTTATTATGCCGGAATCTTAATCAATTTGTTCCATCATTCCTAGACCTAGACGTAAGTAGTTAAATGGCTCACGTTTAACTGGTTTAGTTAGAATATCGGCTATGTTGTCTTTCGATGAGACCTTTTCTATAGAGATATTCCCTTTTTGAATATTATCGCAAAGAAAGTGATGGTGAATCTCAATGTGTTTTGTTTGAGAGTGTTGAACAGGATTCTTACTTAAGTCTATAGCCCCTTTGTTATCACATATTATTAGAATATCGTCTAACCTAACGCCATAGTCTACGAGAGCTTGTTTCATCCATAGGGCTTGTTGACGTGCCTTTCTAGCGCTAACATATTCCGCTTCAGTTGTGGAGAGGGCAAGAGCGGTTTGCTTCTTCAAAAACCAAGATGTTAGGCAACATCCCATAAACGTGCAAACACCACTAGTGCTCTTGCGATCTACGTAATCTCCCGCATGATCCGAATCCGCATACACTATTGTTTCTATGCCGGATCCCTTAGGATACCATAATCCTAAATGCGTAGTGCCTTTAATGTATCGGAAGATACGTTTAACCGCTTCTAGGTGAGAGGTTTTGGGATCCTCTTGAAAGCGTGCACAAAGGCAAACACTAAACATGATATCGGGTCTACTTGCCGTTAAGTATAATAAACTACCTATCATGCCTCTATATTTGGTATTATCTACGGACTCACCTTCTTCGTCTCTCGTGAGTTTGGTTTCCGTAGACATAGGGGTTTTTATTGGCTTAGAGTCTTCTAGTCCAAATTTCTTAAGCATTTCCTTAATATATTTTGATTGATTAAAAAATATTCCATCATCTAATTGTTTTATTTGTAATCCTAAGAAAAAATTTAGTTCCCCCATCATACTCATTTCAAACTCATCATGCATGATCTTGGCAAAGTCATCACACATTTCTTGACAAGTTGATCCGAATATAATGTCATCAACATATATTTGGACAATAATGAGGTTGGAGTCTTTCTTTTTAGTGAAGAGTGTGTTATCTACCATTCCCATGGAGTAATCATGTTTAATAAGAAAGGCTTTTAATCGATCGTACCAAGCTTTTGGGGCTTGTTTTAGACCATAAAGAGCTTTCTTAAGTCTATAGACATAATTAGGTTTTGCGAAGTCAATGAATCCCGGAGGTTGTGCCACGTAAACCTCCTCATTGATAAAACCGTTAAGGAATGCACTCTTCACATCCATTTGGTATAACTTAAAGTCTAGTGCGCAAGCATAAGCTAAAAGTATTCTTATGGACTCTAGTCTAGCTACGGGTGCATATGTTTCGTCATAATCAATTCCTTCTTGTTGATTATAACCTTGGGCGACTAACCTAGCTTTGTTTCTAGTTACGACGCCATTTTCATCGAGTTTATTTCTATATACCCATTTTGTTCCTATAATGGTCATATCCATGGGATTTGGGACTAGTTCCCAAACATCATTTGTTTTAAATTGGTTTAGTTCCTCTTGCATGGCCATTACCCAATTTTCATCTTTTAATGCCTCATTTATATTTTTAGGTTCTATTGTTGAAATAAAGCAAAAGAAATTGCTTTTGTCTTGAGCTTGCGACCTAAGAGTTCTTTGATTTAGATTACCAATAACGTTTTCTAGGGGATGAGTTTTAGATTCTTTAATATTTACAATTTGATTATTTTCTAATGAAATGTCTTCAAGATCATTGCCTATGGGTTTTGTTTTACTAACCTCAATAGCTTCTTCTTCGACTAACTCATCATCTTCCAATGGTGATGTTTTAGGCGGGGGAGGAGTTTCATCGAAAGTTACATTCAACGACTCTTCAACTTTCATTGTTTGTTTGTTAAGTATTATGTAAGCTTTACTATTTTGCGAATATCCTAGGAAAACACCTTCGTACGACTTTGGGTCGAACTTGGTGAGGTAATCTTTTGTATTAAGAATAAAGCATTTACTTCCGAATACTCTAAAATAGTTAAGGTTTGGTTTCCTACCTCTTAACAACTCGTATGGAGTTTTTCCTAAAATACGTCTAATGGAAACTCTATTAATTATATAGGTTGACGTATCGACCGCATTACACCAAAATTTTGGAAGAATGGATTTTTCATTTAACATGGTTCTACTCATTTCTTGTAGAGTGCGATTTTTCCTTTCTACTACCCCATTAGATTGTGGAGTACGAGGAGCGGAAAAATTGTGAGATATCCCATTTAAATCACAATAGTTTCCGAATTGTACTTCATTATCAAATTCCCGACCATGATCCGTTCTAATTGATACAATGGAACATCCTAATTTGTTTTGGATCATTTTGCTAAATATTTCAAATTTTTTGAAGGCTTCGGTTTTATTTGCTAAAAATCTAGTCTATGTGAATCGAGAATAGTCATCTATGATTACTAAGGTATAACGATTCCCTCCATAGCTTCGTATGGCGGAAGGGCCAAACAAATCCATGTGAAGTAGTTCTAAGCATCTAGTTGTTGAAACTATATTTTTAGCCTTGTGACTTGCATGAGCTTGCTTTCCAATTTTGCAAGCATCACAAAAATGTCGGTCATATTTAAGTTTTGGTAGATTTCTAACTAATTCTTTAGATGCTAATGATTGAATTAGTTGCATATTAGTGTGACCTAATCTCCTATGCCATAATGTAGAGTTTTCGTCTAATGTTGCAAGACATATTTTGTCTTCCGGTTTATTTCCTAGTTTCATTACATATATTCCTCCTTTCCTAATTCCTTTACCTATAACCTTTTCGTCTTTGGTTTATTTTGTCGATCGTGTGCGGTAATTTATTTCTTTGTATTTATTATCACATATTTGACCTACACTAAGCAAGTTATATGTTAAGTTATCTACGTGCTCAACATTTTCAATTATTAGGGAGTCTTGAGAAATCATACCTTTGCTATGATTTTACCGCGCAAGTTGCTCCAAAAAAATTACGTTTCCTTCGTTGTACGCTTTGTATGAAGAAAACAACTTTCGATTACGGTCAATGTGTTTTTGAGATCATTATCTTTAATCCACTCATCGGGTTTTAAGTTTATTCCTAAGCATATTTCATCGGGCGCTTGAGCTGCAAGACAAGTTTCATCTTTAGTCTTTTCCACTTCATCTTCTCTATTGTCACTCCATGCTTCTCCAATAAATGCTCTTTGATCGTTGTTCTTTGGCGGCTTTAAAATTCTCTAATGAAAGTGATTTGGATCACCACATCTAAAACATATTCTTTCACTTTTTACCATAATCATCATTTCTATTTTTGGAATGTTCTTTTGATAGCTCTCGGGTTGTATTACAAGGTCTTTCCTCATCTCCTGAAGAATTTCTGAATTCCTTTCGGACATGCTACTCTTCGTCTTCAATATCGGAGCTTGAGTATCATCATCACTTACTTCCTTTTTCACATTTAATGCAAGAGATCTACTGTGTTCTTTCTTGCCTTTGGGGACGTTTCTAAATCTTTCTCTTAATTACTTCTCTCATAAACTTTTTAGTTTCAAAGATTAGTTAGGTCAAGAGGGAAGGTGTGTTAGTTTCTTTGATTCTTTCATTCGCGTGGACTTTCGCGTGCCATTTTGGATGTAATGCCCTAAGTAATTTCCTATCAATATTTTTGCTATTAGAATAATACTTTTTCATCAAAGGGCTTTTAGACTAGTAATAATTGTGTTAAAATTTACGCTAATAAATTATCTATTGGACTCCTCTTCCGGAATCATAAAATTGTTCATTTGTTGAACACGAAGTTCTATTTTGTTATATTTGACTTGATTATTTCTTGATGAGAATTAATAAAGTCTATCCCAATTTTCTTTGCGGTTTGACACATAAAATTCTTTTGTATTCTTTACGTGGCAATAGCATTATAATTTACGATTTTAGCTTCATATTTTTTTGCAAGTTCTTTTTAAGATCATCGTTTTGTTTATGAAAAAGGTACAACTCATCCTTTTTAGTGTCTGGATTATTTTTAATGGGAGAGAAAATCAACTAGGTAATAAAATGCCAAAGATCTAGTTCTTTTGACTTCACAAAGTTTCGATCTATTTTTCCAATGAAAATATATCAATCCTTTCAAATAGTGGTGGTCTTTGCATAGATTGCCTTCTAAATGTTTTTCCGATTCCTTAAGATCGATTCAGTTTTAAATAAAATTAATTTTAAAAATCTTGTTGAGGGTCTTGATTCCAATTGTGGAAAACTAGAAAGGGGGTTGAATAGTTTACTGCTTTTTAGCTTATAGGTTTTAAAGCGTTTGTTAAAAAATTCTAGATTGATCTTTTGTGAATTCATACACTTGCACATTATGAACAATATACGTATTTATATCACTCACTAAATAATTTAATTAGTGTAAGACAAAGAGATAGAGTATGAATCGCATCAAACTACAAGGCAAGGATTTATAGTGGTTCGGTAACGAAGCACCTCTTCGCCCTACTCCACTCCTCGAGCACCTAACTCGAGAGTTTTCTTCACTATGTCAACAAGCTCCCTTATGGCGGAGAAAACCTTATACAACGTTGCTTATATCAATTTTCGACACTAAGCTAGATGTCGAGTTCTAATCTTAGCTAGAACCAATCTATCACAACTTCACAACTTCACTACACAACTTTGTTTCACGACTTGATCACAACTACACAATTTCTTCACACCTTAGTCTTCTTCACACCACTACTTCACCAACCCACTAATATAATCACACCTAACTAACACTACTAGAAAAGATCACCAAGATCCAACTATACTTACAACAATCACTAAGATCTAATAACTACACAACTATACAAGATTTATAAGTGATTTACAAATTATGATATGGATGCAATAAGATTGCAACAACACACAAAGGTGTAATACTTCTTCACTTGATGATGGAAGTATTCTTATCTTGCACTTGAGGAATTGAGCTTGGATCACTTGAAAACAAAGCTTTATGATTAAATGATCAAAGGATTTTTGTGAGATGTGTGGGCTGTTTTTGATCAGAAAGAATGAGTGCAAAAGGTAAGAAAATAGTGGGGGAAAGTCCAGTATTTATAGGACAAACTGGAGGAGCATCTATCTATGGGGCGGTCACCTTCAAATAGGTCGGGTGGGTTACCCTTTAATTTTTAAGGGGGCCGCCCGTGTTTTTAAGGGGGCCGCCTTAGATAGGCGCTCCCAGTTATGTGTCTTTTGTGTAAGGGGAATCTTTTAGATACCTTTTCTAGCCTTTTTTAGGTCTGGTGGGGAGGGGGGGAGGGGGGGGGGGGGGGGGGGGGAGGGGGGGGGGGGGGGGGGGGGTGAGGGGGGGGGGGGTGGGGGGGGGGGGAGGAGAAGGGGGGGGGGGGGGATGGGGGGGGGGGGGGAGGGGGGGGGAAGAGGGGGGGGGGGGGGGGGGGGGGAAGGGGGGGGGGGGGGGGGTGGTGGGGGGGGGGGGGGGGGAAGGGGGGGGGGGGGGGGGGGGGGGGGGGAGCGCGGGGGGGAAGGGAGGGGGGGGGGGGGGCAAAATTGGGGGGAAGGAGGGGGGGTGGGGGGGGGGAAAATTTGAATTTCAAAATGTTTATTTTGATTAAAACATTTCTTTTAATTGTAGAAAATGTTTTGTAATGTTTATAAAAAATGTTTACAACATTTTATAAAAGTGTGAGGTTGAATAAAAATTTCCTTTGATTATAAAATGCATTAAGCATTTATTTATTCATACCTTTAAGTGATATAATTTTTGAAATAAAAATTTACTACTAATTACTTGTTTACGTTTAATTTTACATTGAACGTTTTTATATTTTGTGATTATCAAAACGTAAAGATGTGAAAAATATTAATAATGCTTTTAGGCATTATTTCTATCAACACTTATGGAAGTAAATTAGTTTAAAATGGATTTGTTTTGAGTGTTTGGGTTCATTTTACTTCCTTTTTCCCATTTTACTTCCCGTCTCCCCCTTTTTGTCGAAACAAAAAGGTGCTAAGACCAAGAAGAGGTTTCCAAAAAACAAATTTATAAGCGAACATATGGGAAGGTTTTATGCTCCCCCTTGCTTTAGGATCCTCAATATTAAGAATAAGCCGCAAACAAAAAGTTAGATACAAAGAGATATGCTCCCCCTTGCTATAGGAGGACCTACAAAAGAAAGTTTAGAAGCCAATAAACCAAAATTGCTTCTGTAGAACCGTCATCGCTGGTTCTGTTCTATGAATGAAACCGGCTTCATAGCCCAAGGGAACCGGCTGACGTGAAAAGTCAAAAACATGTATCCAATTCCGAAATAATATAACAAAATGCAATTTTCAAAGAACACAATAATAGAAATATCATAACTTGATTAATTACAACATTTATTGATCATAATATTAAGAAGACAAGAGATTCTTAACGAAATATGATTTTATTTTAGTTCTAATCTCCTAGTCTAGAAATGGTGCGACAGAACATTGAGGCGATCTAGAATATGATTGAGAATGAACCGCATCTCATCTCGGAGATTGTCAATAATAACTTGTGTTCTTTGGCAATGCTCACAAAACATTTCATGTGTTAGTAAGGGAAAAGGATTGTTTGATCCTAATGGTGAAAGAGGCAGGAAGGTGGAAGTTGGGTTTGATAATTTTGGAGGAGGGGGAGAGGAAGTTAGAAATTGTGGTGGCAATGGTGGGAGAGGAAGTTCCATATTCGGAGGAAGTGGGGTTTCAATAGCCATATGCTCAATGGAATCAAAGGATGGTCTAGGAGGTGGAGGGTTGGTTGTTGTTGGTGGAAGGTCTTCTAGTGTGTTGAAGAGAGCTTGAGAAGAGGTGGGAGGAGTGGAAAACAAGAGTTCGATAGGATCGATGTTGATGGCCAAAGGTGAGGAGTGTTTGGATGGTTGGGTTAGAGCCGGTGGAGGAGAAGTCAAAGGTGGTGGTGTTGACTTTGGAGTAACTAAGAGTTTGCTAGGTGAGATCCCGGGGAGAGTACGGGAGAGAGTGGTGGTGAAGAATTTAGAGTTGATAGAGGGGCCGTTTGATAGTCGGTGGGTGGTGATAGGGTATGATAAGGAGGGGATATCAGACGTGGGTTGGAGAAGCAACAAGGAAGGACACTCATCTTAGCGGTGCGCTTAAAGTTAAGTTTCTTATCTTTAGGTATATTCTTTGATCTTTGGACAAGATAACTAGTGTTTGGATCAACCATTTTATAGAAAAAAATTGTTAGAGTTTAATGCATTGCTTGATATTTTGGAGAAGATCTAATCATTGGATTTGCCTAAGGTCAACTTCTAAACACCTAGGACTGATAGGGTATATTTGGAGGGAATTTGTTGAGGTAGAAGTTTGAAATTGGTATTTAAACCAACTGCTGTACAGTGTTGCCGGTTCTGTTTGCAGAACAGAACCGGCTTTGGAAAGCCAATGGAACCAGAACTGTAGCAGCAAAAACAAATCTAGTGTGGGCCTATATGAACCAATGTTGGAGTGTGGTTATCTCGACTCTAAAGAAAAATAAAAGGATATTTATATATACGTATACATGAGATAACCCAAAGTCTCCTTGATTTGATGTGGCTACAATTGAACGTGTTTGAAACGACATATTGATCATATGTTCCATTATAGACGTTCAAGAGACATACGTGATGCGAAAAATGTTTTTTTGTATTAATCAATGCATAAATTTTATTTTAAAATGTCCTATTTGTAAGAATTGATTTTTGGAAAAGAAATTCATTCGGGTTTTATTTAAATGTGATTACATATAGCATATCCATAATGCATATGAAAACTTCCCGAATGTTTTTTCTAAGTAAAAAAGACTCCTAGACTTAGAGAGATAGAGAAAGAGTATACCTTTTAGGTGTTAGGTTCCATGAGACCGAGTCCTAGTCTAAGTAGATTGAAGGGTTCTCTTTTGAATGGTTTGGTTAGAATATCGGCAATGTTGTCTTCGGAGGAGACTTTTTCGATTGAGATGTTCCCCTTTTGAACATTGTCACGAAGAAAATGGTGACGAATTTCTATATATTTTGTGCGAGAATGAAGAACGGGGGGTTTTTGCTAAGATCGATGACACCTTTATTGTCACAAAGAACGTGTATATTGTTTAGGTTTATATCATGGTCTATAAGAGCTTGTTTCATCCATAAGGCTTGTTGGCAAGATTTTCTAGCTGAAACATATTCGGCTTCGGTGGTAGAGATGGCTAAAGCAGTTTGCTTCTTGGAAAACCATGATGTGAGACAACATCTTATGACTGTACACACACCGCTTATGCTTTTGTGATCGACATAGTCTCCGCATGATCAGAGTCGGCATAGACAATGGTTTCTACTCTCGTTCCTTTGGGATACCATAATCCTAGGTGAGAGATTCCTTTAATATATCTATATATTCTTTTTACCACTTCAAGGTGGGAAGTTTTTAGAGCTTCTTGGAAACGGGCACATAGACAAACACTAAACATAATGTCCGGTCGACTAGCCATTAGGTAGAGAAGGCTACTAATCATTCCACGATATTTAGTGTCATTAATGGGTTCACCGTCTTCATCTCGAGTGAATTTGGTTTCGGATGCCATAGGAGTTTTGATAGGCTTGTAGTCTTAGAGACCGAATTTCTTAAGCATTTCTTTGACATATTTGGATTGTTTGAAAAAGATTCCGTCTTCTAGTTGTTTAATTCGTAGACCAAGGAAGAAATTTAATTCACCCATCATGCTCATCTCAAACTCGTCGTGCATGATTTTTGAAAAATCATTGCAAAGATCTTGACAAGTTGAGCCGAAAATGATGTCGTTCACATAGATTTGAACGATGATGATATGTGATTTTATTTTCTTAGTAAATAGAGTGTTATCTACTAATCCTATGGTGTAATTGTGGTTGATGAGTAAGGCCTTAAGTCTATCGTACCAAGCTTTGGGTGCTTGTTTAAGACCATAAAGAGCCTTTTTGAGTTTAAAGACATGGTTCGGTTTTTCAAAATCAATGAACCCGGGAGGTTGAGAAACAAAGACTTCTTCATTTATAAAACCATTTAGAAAAGCACTTTTGACATCCATTTGATAAAGCTTGAAGTCATGTGCACAAGCATATGCAAGAAGGATTCTTATATATTCTAATCTTGCTACGAGATCATAGGTTTCATCGAAATCTATTCTCTTTCATTGTTGGATTGTTCCTTGGCAACATAGTCTAGCTTTATTGAATCCATTTTGTCTAGCTGGTTTTAAAGACCACCATTTAAGTTCCTATGTTAGTTTTGTCGGTATTCAGGAAGAGGGATCAAGACTCCAAACGTTATTTGTTTTACTTTTAAAATTTGGTATGTTCTTCTTGATAGCACATTAGTCTCAACTTTCGTATTGATTGATTCTTTTATGTTTTTGGGTTCAACGGAGGATACAAAACAAAAGAAGTTACTTTGACTTTGAACTTGAGATCTTAAGGTTCTTTCGTTTAGACTATCGTATTGACGGTTATTCTATATCAGGGATATGATCTTTAGATTCCTTAATGTTTGGGATTTCCTTGTTTAATGGTTCATTTTTCTTAATTTCTAAGTCTTTTTCTTGTCTTTCTATATTTTCATTTTCAAAGACATCATCATCTTCCAAAGGTGGTGTCTTAGGAGGGGGGTTTTGTTGAATTTCACATTTAGAGATTCTTCGACCCTCATGGTTTCTCTATTGAGAACAACATAAGCTTTACTATTAGGTGAGTAACCGAGGAATATGCCTTCAGGGTTTTAAAACTTAGGGTTTCAACTTAGTGAGATAGTCTTGTCAGTATTAAGAATAAAGCATTTGTTACCAAAGACTTTGAAATATTCTAAGGAGGGCTTTTTCCCTTTGAAAAGCTCATAAGGAGTCTTTCCAAGAAAAGGTCTAATAAGAATCCTATTTAAGATATAAGTGGAGGTGTCGACGGCATTACACCAAAATGTTTGAGGAATAGATTGTTCATTAAGTATTGTTCTAGTCATTTCTTGCAAAGTTCAGTTTTTACGTTCTACTACCCCATTTGATTGTGGAGTACGTGGAGCCAAAAAATTATGAGTGATACCATTAGCATCACAAAAGGCTCTAAATTGTACTTCGTTATCAAATTCCCGACCATGATCCGTGCGTATAGATATAATGGGGCAACCTTTTTGAGTTTGAATTCTTTTACTTAAAATTTCAAAGTGGTCAAAAGCTTCATTTTTGTGTTTTAAATATATTGTCCATGTATATCTTGATTAGTCGTCGACTATGACCAAAGTGTAAAAGTTTCTCCGTAGCTTTGGACGGCCGATGGACCAAACAAGTCTATGTGAAAAAGTTCTATACATTTAGTAGTTGAAACCTTATTTTTGGGTTTATGACTTGTGTGTATTTGTTTTCTATAACACCTCGTGTTTTAGGACAATGTACGACGTTGATAAAGTCGCTATTTATTTTTTTGTATTGTACGCGTTTGTTTTTAATGGAAATCGTTAAGTTAAATCACGTAAGCAAGAAATAATCAGTTAACGTAAACGGGCATCAAGCAAATTATTGTTTACGTCAAACAAGGGTTAAGTAATTATTTTGAGGATAATTATTAACATTACACAAGTTATTTTATCGGATACGTGAAAGTGTTTACGTTTCGCGATAAATGACAATTAGGTTTTCCCGGAAACCCTAAAAATTAACGTACGCTTCAACAAATACCTACGTTTATATACAATGATCGAAGTTTATAAAACTTTATGCATATGTATATATTTATACACGTCTCATATGTATATACAAGATAACAAATACTTTACAAAATACCAAGACTTTACAAAGTATACTTTTATATAAAAACTACACTTTACATTTTTATATAAAACTTTCACTTACACTTTTCTTTATAAAAACACAAGTAAACATTATATAAAAGAAATTAAACTAGAAAACACTAATCCTTGAAATCATGGGATGATTCCCATGATAGGAGACCAAGAAACATAAGCTTTAAACCCTTAAAACCCTCCTTTTTGGTCCCCTTGAATCCCACGGTCAAACCCCCCTCCCCCTTTGATTTTTCTAGTCAAACTTTGCAAGTAAAATATCTAATACCTTCTCCTATAAATACATGCACTCATATGTGAAGTTTCATACTCTTTTACTTAACAAAAATTCATTTCTTTCTCTCCTTTCTCTCCCAAAACCCACGGCATATTAAGCAACCTTAAGCAAACCATACAAAATTTTTCTACAATCTATACAACCCTTTACACATCAATCCTAAGGCACACTAAGGTGTTTACAAGCATTGGTTCTTCATTTGCAAGGATTTAAGAAGAAAAGGGAAGATTAGGGTTTCAAACCTAATCT
>BQNB010063479.1:8479-25816 GCA_026074375.1 Tanacetum coccineum | reverse complement strand
TGATTTCTCTTATGGTGCTTAATGTGCACATTTGCTATCACTTAAAGGAGTTACGTTGTAAAACTAAGTGTCTCATTGAGGATGAGGATTTTGTCAAGAGATTGAGGTCTACTCATATATCAGCAGAATAAGTTTGGAGTCACGTGGATAGTAAAAGACATAAGACACAAATTTGGGTTGTTCTACTTCATCATCAAGTTTGTTATACTGAGTTTTCTCCATCAGTAATCATTAAGAAAAGCCTACAGAATTTGTGATTCAAGAGATGGTTAACATATTAGTTTCATGGGAAGCTTATTGACAAAGTGTTTAACCATCAAGATATATTCATGCACGACTTGAAGGGAATGTTTTCATTACTACCGCTAGTCATTATTACTACTGCTAGTTTAAGTTTCTACTGGTTAAATTCATTTTTCTTATTGTGCGTAATGGTGAGTAATTTGAGTCATTGGAAGGCTGGATTGGTAGTTTGATATATAGTTTACAGTTGTAAAGATCCAAGTTGCATATCTTCACAAGACCCCTATTAGATTATTACAAAAAGGGGAAGAAGATTACAGAGATATGATTTGCAACTTATTAAATGTGGTGGCATGGAGATTTCGATTTAAGGGGAAGATTGTTTCATTCATGGAAGATCAAGATGTTGGTTTTGTAATCATCAATTAGGGGAATATTGTTGGGATTTATATTGATGTGATGATACAAAACAATGATACAAAACAATGAAACAAGAATGAAACAAAAGGATCAAAGTCGACATTATGGAATTCTACAAGATGTAGGAGTACATAAAGATTTTAAAAGATTTGGTCAAAGATATGAAGATAAATATTAGGAAGATTTGTTTCCTAATACAATTAGTTTTCCTTGTAAGTCTTAAGGACTCTATTATATAAAGAGATCCATAGACATTGTTTTAGGTGTGTCAGTTTGTGTGAACACTAGAAAAATGTATGTGTATCTAGTATGTAAACAATGTAGACATCTAGTTGTGTTGGTGTAGCCCTAAGGTATCAAGGTTTCCTTGAACCCTGTTAGATTGTAACCGTTCTATACTGATCATATAGAATTAGGGCTTGGAGTGAATGTATGAATGTATGAATTGGGGCTTGGAGTGAATGTATGAATGTTTAAATCCCTTATTGAAATAAAACAAATGAATCTTTGTTTGATTATTCCGACTTTGTTGATTATTATCCTAGATTAGTTCTAAACAACTTAAAAGCTTAAAACGATCTAGAATACCTATCACGTTCTATAGGTCTCTTATCATTTATTATTCCAATTTATCGAAGCTAATTTAAATGCCAAAATACGATGATATTTGAAGAGTTTAAATGGAATAGATCGAGACTAGCGAAGAGTTGGTATGGTAACAATGACGAAAGGTGGCTCAAACTATCTTTCTAAACGAACTGACTTCAAAAGAGAAAGAATCAACGTCAATAAGACGTATCGACACAGTGAAATACACCTATATTATGAAAAAGAAACCTGAGCTAGGAAAGATATCCGAGGAGGAGAAATCATCACTTTTGCAGGTACTGGAGAAACTTAAGGAAGCAGAAGACTTGGCCGCATATCACTTATCTAGGTTTGAGAATCCGCATATGGAGGTGTTAACTAAGAGGGAAATTGCAGATAAATCCTCCAATGAGCATTTGATGGTGCTAAAACCCAAGTCTAATAATGATGAACCATGGTATGCGGATTTCATTAATTATATTGTTGGAAAGGTTGTTCCCTTAAATTGGACCTTTAAAAAAAGAAAGAGGTTTTTTTGCATGTCAAGACTTACTTCTGGGAGGAACCTTATGCATTTAAACTGTGCGTAAATAATATAATGAGAAAATGTGTGGCTGGAAGTGAAACCCTCGAAATTCTGGCGCATTGTCATTCAGGACCTACTGGTGGGCATCATAGTGCTAATGTTACCGCAAAGAAAGTGTACGAGTCCGGATTTTATTGGCCTAGTGTCTTTAAGGATGCTAATGAGTACGTAAGACGATGTGATGCATGTCACAGACCGGGAAACATATCTTCAAGGAACGAAATGCCTCAAAATAACATTCAGGTATGCAAAGTCTTTGATGTTTGAGGATTAGATTTTATGGGACCATTTCCCCAATCTAGAGGTAATAAATACATATTAGTAGCTGTAGATTATGTGTCCAAATGGGTCGAAGCTCAGGCATTACCTATGAATGATGCACGTGTTGTGGTTAAGTTTTTTAGAAGTTTATTTGCTAGGTTTGGAGTTCCTAAGGCTTTGATTAGTGATAGAGGGACATATTTTTGTAATTATCAGCTTGAAAAAGCTTTACGAAGATATGGTGTGACTCACAAATTATCCACGGCATATCACCCTCAATCTAATGGACAAACTGAAGTTGCTAACATGGTTATTAAGCTTATCCTAGAGAGATCAGTAGGGTACAATCCTAAAGATTGGTCGGAAAAACTTAATGATGCATTATGGGCATTTAAAATGACATACAAAACACCGATAGGGTGTACACCTTTCAGACTAGTTTATGGTAAAGCATGCCATTTACTTGTAGAGATCGCACATTAGGCATTAAAACAATGTAATATGGATTTAACGCTTGCTAGCAAAAGTCGTCTTATGCAGCTTAATAAAGTTAGCCGTATTGAGAGATGGTGCTTATGAGAATACTATAATTTATAAAGAACGGACCAAGAAATGGCATGATTCTAGACTTCGTAGTGATAAAGATTTTAAGGTAGGCGACAAGGTGCTACTTTATAATTCTCGTTTGAAGATCTACCCTAGAAAACTTAAATCAAAATGGAGCGGTCCAAACATTGTTAAAACGGTGTATCCGCATGGGGCTATAGAAATCACTGACAAGGACGGGTTTAGCTTCAAAGTCAATGGGAAACGATTGAAGAAATATTACGGAGGTGACATTGACAAGGAGGATGATGAGGTTATAGAGTTGGATAATGACGCAATGAGAAGCTGAATGGAGTCTAACTTAAAGAGTCTCACAAAAACAAAAGTGCTTGCCGGGAGACAACCCAGAATGTATTTTCAATTTTTATCGTGTTTGTCTTCCAAGACTGTCTATACGGCGTATCCAAACCCCATGGATATGACGTATCGACATTTGGACGTTATCCAGTCTTTATTTTCAACACAGTCTATACGACGTATTCGTTAAATGAATACAGCGTATACAAGTATCAATACGGCGTATCCCGGGGAATGGATACGGCGTATCGACTTCCTGTACAGTTTTAGGTATTTATTTCGAGTCTAACCAAACGAATACATGGAGATTGAATTGCATTTGACCTCGTGAAAGAAATATCAACAAATGTTGGTGAAGGATTTACAAATCTGGAGATCTTGAAGTGTTGGAGTCTTGAAACTTCAAGGCGGTTGTTCAACACAATCTTGCTCATCAACGCAACTTGGAGAATCTACCGAGCAATTATCAGGGGAGTTTCTCAATCTAATTCTTTTTAAATTCCCGTATTTTTAATTTTTTATATATACAACGAGGACGTTGTATAATTCAAGTGGGGGGATGGAATTAGAATGTTTACTTGTCATATTTTTCACATTAAAATGTTTAAATTATGCTCAAATTTTAAAAAAATTCAAGCATACTTTTGTGAAATTACATGTTACATAACCCGCACACAATAACCCTTGTTAGATATTGTGAAGATTTAGCTTTCCATTTCCAAATGTTTACCCAAATTCCACAAAATATGAGTGTGCCGATGATGTTGTAGACTTTAAAACTTGGCATGGTATATCACTCAATACCGCAATGATAAGTACTATGGATTTAGATGGAGTAACTTGTTTAAATTGGTAAATTTTAGGATTACACCCAAATTATAAAACACAAAGGCAAAGAGAAAGCCAAACCAATCACACCTCCATCTGAGTCAGCTTCTGAAGAAGACAGTAGATCCCTGAATCAAGCCAGAGGATAATGAAATGCAAGAAAAATTTGTCACTCACTGCAAAAGTATCAGCAATAACCTCATTACTTTTCCTCAAACACTAGGACCACATAAATGTGAATACTACTCTCAAGTTACAAAGAAATGATAATTCAGAGACTGGGCATATTTTGGTGACATCAGGAGGACCAATGACAGTTGCGGTGCAAATAAGGGAGCACTATATAGCATATCAGGTAGTGTATGCAGACTGGGTAGTCAGTGTACCACTATCAAGCGAAATTGGGACCATTTTGCTAAGGAATGCAGGGAAGCCAAAGAATGGTTAAAGACTATACATATCACAAGGAAAAGATGTAGATTGTGTAAATACAGCTAGAGAAAGGAATTCCACTACAGAAGCCAAGTCAATCTGATTGGCAAACAAACACGGATAAAGATATTGATAAGCAAGTAATTGGTAAGCACATTACAGCTTAAAGGCAAAGATCCCAAGAGTTCCTATAGCAGACATCAGAAACCCGATACTGAGTCATGTAGAATAGCCATTGGAACATGTACAATACGATGCTGGATATAATGTGTTTGCCAATGAAATACAACATTCTGAGCAACCTGAATCCATTAGTAACACATGTGTAGTGGAAACGGGTGATAGTAATGTCATTCCTGATTCACCAGATATGTGTGATAATGATATTCAGAATGACCAAAATGCTGTAGAATGTGATGATGAGCGTGTTGCGCTTGCTAATTTAATTGCAAATTTAAAACTTGATGTCGATGAAAATAAAAAGATTCAAAAGCAATTAAAGAAAGCAAACACAACACTTGCTCATGAATTGACTGAGTGCAAATCTATTCTTGCGGAAACTAGTAGAACTCTAGAGGAATCTAATAGTATTCGGGATAGTTGTCTAGTTGCACTTCAAAATAAACAGACTGAGTTTGAGAGGTACAAGAACCTAAATGACCGTACTGTTGACTATGAGAAACTTGAACATAAGTTAAATGAAACTCTAGGACTATTAGCTCAAAAAGACATTGACATAAAAGAAGGTTTAAAACTTAAAGCCTATGAAATTTCAGTTGTCAAAGAGAAACACGATGAGTTAGTCAAACAGAGTCTTTTAACAAAGTCACATTACGAAGGTCTTGTCAAAGAGAAAACAAAGGTAATAACGGATTTGAAACTTAAGGAAGAAAAAGACATTAACAAAATGATTTCAATGGAAAAGCAATTAAAGTTTTTGAATAAAATTATTTACAAAAGAAATCAATCAATCCAAACCATTCTTATGTTAGCTCCTAAATGGCCAACATTCAATGTTAGACCAACCTTTGCAAATCCAATGTACCTCAAAAAGGCTCAATCTGAGAAACCATGTCTGTATGTGATCCCATATGACCAATCTGATCCTGCAAACAGACTCGTCCCTGATAGGGAAGAGACCCGACTCTTAAAAAAGAGAGTCGATCAAAATTGAATAAAGACTTAGTGCGACCCTATGACTACACAAAGCTAAATAGTCTTTATGAAATTTTTAAACCCCCGAAACAGGAATATCATGTACAGTTGGCACATGCAAATGAAGTAAGAAAGAAAATGTGGAGAAAACCTTTTGTGAAAACTACACCAAAAATTTTCAAAAACATTAGTTTCTTAGTTGTTTCCAAATCAATAAGCAAAAGTAGACAAGCATATAATGTAATGACGAACAACATAAATCATTTTAGAGAACTTGTTGATCAACCTTGGGTAAAACATTCAAAGGATCATTTTCGTGCACCAATTGCTCATGATATGGAAATCCTAATTAAGACATGTTTGATGCCTCTTGCCATAAAGACACAGAATGATAGCTTCACATTTGTACATGAACTTAAGCAAGAAATGCATGATGATTTAAAGTACGTTGAATCCTTTGAAAAAGAAATTGACAAACTTGAATCTGATAAAGCATAATTTTCAAACATGTATGATATACTTTTGCAAAAATGTGTGTCTAATGATGTTATGTGTTCTTATTTGCATTCGTTATCTGATTTAGATGCGCACACTGAATTGCAATGTTTATATCTTCATAAAGTCAAAGAATGTGAATATCTTGCACAAAAGCTTTCAAAACAAACTCAAACTGTTAGTAAAGAAGTTTATACTGAGCTTTAATGAAGTTTTGCTAAATTAGAAAAACACTCGATTTCTCTTGAACTTGCTTTAGAAAAATGTCAAGAACAAATGAAAAATGACACAGTTTGCAAAGAAAAAGCATCAAATGTATTTAAAAAAGAATGTGAACAATATTTCGAAATACAAGATTTGAAAACTCAACTACAAGACAAGAACATTGTCATATGTGAGTTAAAGAAACTCATTGAAAAATGAAAAGGAAAATCTATGGAAACTAAGTTTGATACACCATCTGTTGTTCGACAATCAAATGCTTAAAGGATTCCAAAACCATCAGTTTTAGGAAAACCAACTCCTTTTTCAGACTCTTTTGAGAGAAAAAAATTTCAAAAACAAAGTCGATTCCGAAAACTAATGTGTCAGAGGGTTTATCAAAACCAGTCACTACACAGATTTTGTCTCAAACAGCAAGGCAAGCTGTAAGAAACACAAATATGATTAAACCAGGCATGTATCGAATTGACACTAGGACAACACAAACTAGAGCACCACAGTTGCCTCAGACTTATAGGAATACTAATCCTCGCATGTCTACCTTTACAGGAGTAACTCACAGAACTAATGTTAGCAGACCACAACTTAGGAGCACTCAAATGAAAGATAAGGTCGTGCCAAACACTAGTCAACTGAAGTTTAAGAAGACTGGAGTAGAAGACCAACATAGGATTTCTAGTATTTCTAATCAAACAAAGTCTATAACTACGTATAATGACAGTTTAAAGTCTAGAAATTCTAATGTTAATGCTGTTTGTGCTACTTGTGGAAAATGTTTGTTTAATTCGGATCATTATGCTTGTGTTTTTAAATTTTTGAATGACGTGAATGCTAGAACTAAGAAGCCTAAAGTAGTGCCTATTAGATCTAGACAACCCAAAAGTCAAGCGAACAAATCTGTTGCAACACCCCTTAAGAAAACAGTTGCATCAGAAATCACTATCCAGAATTCCAAGAGCTACTATAGGATGCTGTATGGGAAAACTAGTAAGGCATGGAAATGGTGGATAAAACAACAATGCCCATCAGGATATAAATGGGTTCCTAAGACAAAAATGAAGTGGGTGCCTAAAGTTAGGAATGAGAATATGAAAAAGAGAGTTAGTTTTTCTATAGACAATGCATCTAGAATAACTAATGTCTTGAAACTCACAAATACTTTAGGATCCAATTTTTCAAGTATTCCATCATCCTCTAATTCTCTTGCAGATTGTTCAACTCATCCTATTCATTGTTGACTCTGTATGTACAAAGCACATAACGGGCAATCTAAAGCTGCTGTGCAATTTTGTTGACAAATATCTTGGTACCGTTCGTTTCGACAATGATCAATTTGCTCCAATTCTTGGTTATAGAGATTTGGTTCAAGGAAATATCACGATCAACAGGGTTTATTACATTGAAGGACTCAATCACAATCTCTTCTCGGTTGGTCAATTTTATGATGCAGATTTAGAGGTTGCTTTCTAGAAATCTACGTGTTTCGTTAAAGATCTTCAGGGAAACAATTTACTCACTGGTAATCGTGGATCTGATCTCTATATAATATCTCTTCAAGAAACGTCTTCATTAACTCCTATCTGTTTCATGGCTAAAGCCTCACCAACTCAAGCATGGTTATGGCATCAAAGACTTTCTCATCTTAACTTCGACTACATCAACTTGCTTTCAAAGAAGGATGTCGTGATTGGTTTACCTAAGTTAAAATATGGCAAGGATCAACTATGTTCCTCTTGTGAAGTGAGTAAAGCAAAAAGAAGTTCATTCAAGACAAAGGCTGTTCTAAGTTCAAAAGGACGGCTAAATTTGCTTCATATGGACTTATGTGGTCCAATGCGGGTTGCTAGCATAAATGGGAAGAAATATATTCTGGTAATTATAGATGACTACTCCAGATATACTTGGACTCTTTCTACGATCCAAGGATGAAACACCAGAAGTTCTAAAATATTTTCTCATGATGATCCAACAAAATCTTCAAGCCCTAGTAATCTCTGTTTAAACTGACAGAGGCACTGAGTTCTTAAACAAGACACTCAATGCATTCTTCAAAGAAGAAGTAATTGAGCATCAAACTTCTACTCCTCGAACACCTGAACAGAACAGCGTTGTAGAAAGATGAAACCGTACTCTCGTTGAGGCTACTCAAACGATGCTCTCAGCTTCTAAACTTCCATTGTTCTTTTGGGCTAAAGCAATTGCAACCGCATGTTATACTCAAAATAGATCTATCATCATCCCGACACATGAGAAAATGGCATATCACATCATCAATGACAGGAAACCTTCAATTAAACACCTTCACATTTTTGGTTGTAGGGGATCCGTGCATTCTGGTGAGATACTCTACTCTGTCTAAGGGACAAAATTCTTGCAGTAGCTCCTTGGTAATCTCTGTGTGTTAGAAATTGACAGTGTTTGGTTCCACGAGTTTCTTTGTATGAATCAAGACACTCAATATGGCATTCTTCAAAGAAGTTTAGAGTTTTTAATTTGAGCGATTCATAGACTCATTCTACTCAATCGATATAACCTGAACAGAAAGACATTGTAGAAAGATGAAACGTTACTCTGTTGAGGCTACTCCAAACGATTGATCTCAGCTTCTAAACTTCCATCTGTTCTCTTGGGCACATACAAGCATTGCACCGCATGTTATACTCAAAATAGATCTATTCATCATCCCGACACTTGAGAAAATGGCATATCAAATCATCAATGACTGGAAACCTTTCAATTAAACACCTTCACATTTTTAGTTGCACTTGTTACCATAAAACCAGAGATGGTGATAATCTAGAATAAAATTAAAGAAAAAGGGGAATCCCGAGGCATTCTGGTGGATACTTTCACTCAGTCAAAGGGAATATATCGTGTTTTTACAACAAGAGAACAAGTTTGATAGTTGAATCCATAAAAAAACCATCTATATTTGATGAGATCAAAAGAGATGTCTAAGACGTCTATTGATAATGACACTTTCAGCCTCTTTCCCCAACAAAAAAAAGGTGTCATAGATATGGACTACTCTAGCCCTCGCCCTATCTACAAAATGTTTATCCTTCAGAGATTACTTACAATTTTGTCACAACAAGGTTGGATAGTCTTTTTGGTCCTCTGTACGATGTAATTTTTCAATGCAGGGTAAATCCATGTTCAAAAAAAGTCTTCTTCTCATACCGACAATTCTAAAACAAACAAGATCTAACCACCTATTACGTATAATCCATATTCAACAGAACACATCAACTCCAACTACCAAATGTTCATGATAAGGAAAACATATGATAATCAAGCTGAAGATAACACCAAGTTCTACATGCGAATCTATCAATCCTTTAGGTACACGTGGTACGAGGGAACTTGTTGATTCATCCTCTAAGCAATATTGATAATTTTAATCATGCATACCTTTAATAACAACCATAAATTCCCAATACAATGGACAAAAGATCAACCGTTATCTTATGTTCGTGATATCCATCCAGACAGTGCAAACAAAGACGACAACTTATAACGGATTCTTGGAAATGTGTATGTTCAAATCTCCGGGAGTACTGCTTAAACCGAAAAAACCATTAAGGAGGCTATGGCTGATTCTAAGGGATTAGAGGCAATGAAGAAAGAGCTTCATCAGTTTGAAAGACTCCAAGTAAGGGGAAATCGGTTAACAAACCCACTTATTGGCAAGAACGAAATCAAAGCTAAAAGAGTTTAGGAAGAACAAATAAAGGATGAAGACCAAACTGTGATTCGCAATAAAGGCACGAATGTTGCGAAGGGTTATGCTTAGGAGATCGGTATTAATTTGAAGAATCATTTGCTCAGTGCTTGTCCTTTAGAAGCTGTTTGGATTTTCGTCGCCTATGCTGCACACAAGTCTTTTCCAATTTATCAGATGGACGTGAAATGGCATTTATTAATGGTCTACTTAAGGAGGAGGTTTATGTTGCATCAACCAGATGGGCATTCGTTGACCCTTTTCATCCAGAAATGGTTTACCGTCTTATTGGTAAGCTCTATATGGATTAAAAAAGCTCCGTTAGACTGGTAGATGTACTCTTTAATTCTTATGTCCAAAGGTTTTACTAATGTACAATGTTACCCGAATATATTCACGATAAGATATGGGGAAGACATTATACTTGTACAAATTTACGTTGATGACATTATTTTCGGATATTCAAAACACTATTTGGTAGAAATGATTTGAAAATTAGAATGCATAGTAGATTTGAGATGTACTTTATTAGGGAAATGAAATTCCTTTTAGGACTTCAGATCCACCAATCCCAAGAGAGTATCTTTATCAAACAGCAAGTAGCTTTAGAGATACCTTAATATACAATGGTATGGAAAAAAGGTCAAAGGGTTGTACCACCTATGGCTACAATAAAACCTAAATTAGATGCTAGACTTGAGTGGAAATCATAGCTAACACAATTTAGCTAGCAGGTGGGATTTTCGGGTCAAGAATTGGTTAGGTATGAGTGTTGATCTGAAGATTGTGCTTGCTGTATAGGATTGTGATTGTTATCAAGCAACTCCGTCTGTTAATAGTATTTTTAGAATACGTTTATATATCAGATTTTTTTCTTTTAGTATCTAACGTTACGCTTTAAAAAGTGTAGTATCGACTTTCGATTACTTGTGGTCGTTTTACCATTTTATCTGTCGGTTCACGTTCTTTGTATTTCAGATAGATCAGTTTGCTATATGTATCTAACATGTCGCTTTTTTAGATTTGCTCGTACGCATTTGCTTGGATGTATTGAGATTACTTCTTGTGCGCATAGATTGCACATTCTATGTGGTTTTCGTTTTCCGTAAGCGTTTGATTAATTCAGCTTAGTTATTTTGGTGTGTGATTTCTGTTTCTCCAATTAGAATGTTTGGCGTGTGTGTCATCGTGGCTATGCATTATGTTCATCTAGCCAGATGGCTGTTGTAATTTTTTGTTTTTTATTTACGGTTTGGTAGCGCTTCTTATAGTCTTATTTGGTATATTTGTTTTTATTTAGTGTTTCTTCGTATCATGTAATCTTGGTTTTGGGTTATGAGTTATCATACCATTCGCTAGTTTTAAGTGTGTAGTTATGGCTTTTATTGTCTACTTAATTCATAAATTTTTATTTTTTGTTTGTACTATGACTCTTCAGTCTGCTTTCGTAGTTGAGTTTAATACTTTATATGCATATATCCTTTCCGTTGTCATTGTCTCTACTGTCCCGTTTTACTTCAGAACGTCATCCATCTAGTATACTTTTTTTTTTTTTACTGGATTTATCCATTTGTCATAAGGTAAACCATGTTAGGAAAAATGGTTATAATTGAATTTTGTTATTTGGTAATAACTTGTAATACAAATTAGCATTTGTTAGTGTGTGTCTTTTACTAGAGTACCAGCCTGTTTTTACTTGTATTAGTATTAGTTGTGTTTTTTGTTTTTTTTTTTTTTTCATCTTGTTTTGTTCTGTGTTCAGAGCTTTGAATTTATGGTTTTATTTGGAGATGGTTTTGTACTCAAGACAGAACTGGTAGGTTCTGACAAATCTATCGAAATATGCTTTTGATATTGTATTCTTTTTCTAGAACATTTTCTTTGATTCAATTGGTAATATTATTACTTTTTTGAACCCTCTCTCTCTGTATAATAGCACATAAATAGCTCATTAAAAATTAGATAAACCTTTATAAATTGATCATAATTTCTAAAAACTTTAATAATTTAAAAATTGTGAATAATGTTACAGAAAGTTAGAAAATCTGGAACAGGTTGAACGTGGTATAATTAAATTGTATTTTGTCAGAACTGAATACCAATTAGCTGACATGTTTACTAAGGCCTTGCCAGAAGATAGGTTTCAGTATCTTGTCAGATGAATTGTATGAGATGTTTGACTCCAGCAGAACTGGAGGTTCTGGCAAATGAATCTGCTTGATATATTCTTCAAACATCGACTTGTAAATATTTTAAAAAAAGCAAAATACAAAAATATAAAATTTCAAAAAGAAAATACAAAATCAGAAAATGTTTCACAAAAAGAATCTTCTCGACATGTCTCTTGGAATCGATAACATTTACGTACCTAGAAATGTTGATTAACATCAACACGGGCGTGTAAATGAAGTTCGAACAGGAGTTTCAAATGTTTTCAAAACATGTCATTTTGAATTTTTCTTTATGACTTGTAATTGCTCTCAGATTGTAACTCGGACCCGAACGACAAAGGAGAGTGTACGTTTCAGTGCGCTTATCCTTAAAGTTAGAAGAGAAGTCTTCTAACATTTGGTTTTTCAAAATGTTGAACACAATTTTTCAAGAATTTCTCAATGGCAATTCATAATCTTTTAAAATTGTGTGTTCAACACTTCATCCCTCATCAAGTTTTACAAGAGAATTCTTCTACATTTGGTGTCAATGTTTGAGGGGGCGTTTTTCAAAAAACAATGTTTTCATGTTGTTGGATACATCATCACATGACAATTCTTATGTATTCAACACATTATAAAAAGTCTTAATAACAACTCCATAATAATAATGACAATTAAATAAAATGTTCGTTATAAGATGATTTAGTGGTTGACCACAATTTTTTCAGGAATTCTTCAATGACAATTCATAATCTTTCAAAACTGTGTGATCAACAATGCTAACCCTCAATTTTATATTCATTTTACAACTTAGTATCATTTTGTTGGTGTCAAACATATGTAAAATTGAGGGGGAACAAGTTAATGTTCCATATAATTCATGCTAAGTATAAAAATTTTCTCCACAGTATTTTCATGAAAAAATTTAATCACATGGTATTTCAAAAACTAAGTGAATTAGTATTTAAAATAAGGGAAGAAGTGTAATTAAAATGTGATCTTGAAAATAATAAGTAATCTAATCGACTCAAAGTGCTTGATACTCTTCGGAAAAGGTTTTATGGTTACGATCTCATACCCAACAACATCTTAATTCATGACGATTCTGAAGTCATAAGGTGGTTAGGTTAGGTATTAGTCCTATGATCCAACCAGAACCGGAGGGATCTACCCAAGGACACTCCATAGTTAGAAATAGCAGTCCTTAGGTATGATTGGAGATGAATGAGTATAAGGGAATAATGCCGACTAAGATTGAGCTAACACTGGAACAATCACAACAAGGTGTTAGTAATGACGTCTTGGTAAGCATTGAAGGGGTTGAAGAATTAAAAAGAAATGTATGGATAAAGGGTGAAAACAAAGAAGCCCTCCCTACACCTTAGGCAGAAACCGGGTCAATACATAATCTATCAGTTTTCACAAAGATGAATTCTGATATTGAAGACAACATCATGGACCCAGTGATGCAATGCACAACCCTCCCCATCCATTCGAGTTTCTCTCAACAGAAACTTATCTCAATTGTCATGGAGATACATACGACTTCTGTTGACTTTCTCACTCCGAGTTAGTTAATATTGAATAGGTGGCAGTCTGCTCCAGCCTCCGATTACTAAAACTAAAACGTACTAATCGAGTCTAGAGCCAAGAGATCAATAAAATAAATCTCATTATGACACATTCCATGAAAAACACTTGTTAAACATCATCAAGTTCACAAGATATTAACAAGAGTCCTACGCATTATCCTTGTGATTTTGCTAGAACATCTTAGTGATACTTAAGTATTCATAGTGAAGATGAAAATCCTACTTGAGCCAACATCAAACAAGCTCTTGGTAGGTGACTTACGAGATTCTATATGAATCAAACTTGTGTTAACTGGATATCAATTTTGGTCTAGTAAATGATTTGATGACTCAATCGGTAAGATAGTAACCAACCAATTTACTCATATCGTGCTGTCTACTTTAAGACGTTCCGATATTGAGAACATGCAAGCATGGTGAATCTAATACATCTGTGTTAGAGGATCTTACGCTTAAAGCTAGAAATCCTGTCAAGGAGATTCTTCTAAATTGAATCTACCTGATCACAGGTTCGTTCTCACGGAACCAGAGGTTAATCTAACCAAATCCAGGCAAATGACAAAGCCATATTCATTCACAAGCTTTATTACTGATTATTTTATTTCAGGATTCATATTAAGATAGAGATGGAGATACCTCATTTCAGTAGAGTCGGATTCATTACCACATGCTCATGCTCAAACTACAAAGACACACTATAAGCATTAAGATTCAAGAATCAAGAAAGCTCAAGAATTAAAGATAAAGACTTTCGCAAACTCTGATATTAATGATCCCTCCTCAGAAACCAAGCTTCGGGGAGATTTTTTTAGAGCTTTCAAGATGATGCAAAGTATGAGCATGTTGGTCAAGACACAAGATCGCAAGATGGCATAGACGATAAAGACAAACAAGGAAAATATTTAAAGATCTCGGAACTAAATACGAAGTCAAAAGACAATGACAAAGGCTCAAGATCAAAGATCACATAGCATGAAGGAACAAGCCTACAACATAATAAAGACCAAAGACTCAAGAACTAAACGACAAAGCAATCTCAAGAAGTTCAAGGAAGCAAGATTCAAGATCTCACCTCAGGAATTCGAAGACCACACATTAGGGGAGATTGTTAGCCTCAAAATATGTTTTTAAACATGGAAGCTCAGAATCTACAGGAAGCCTCACTTTGGGGGAGATTGTTAGAGAATCCACAATGGTGAAGCTTTTCAATAGGTTTATAAATTGCCAAGTCATACACTTTTAAAGCTTTTGATAGTATAAACCTCATACCACTATGTATAAACCTTTTACAATAATATGAAATGTTCAAGCATAACACATGCATTAAATTATGAATAGGTATAGGATCTTGGACCTCTTCATGCCACATAGATATAAACAATAAGCTCACTATGGTTGAAATAAAAGATAAACCTTTTCATAAGTTTTAAACCTTTTCATAAACCTCTCATTGTGGATGCCCTTAGCCTCAAAATATTAAGTCGAACAAGAAAGCTCGGCTACTAATTATGGAAGCTTGATCTTTAATTAATTATGTATTGTAATAGGCTAGAACGTGTAAACTGGCTCGTTTATGTAAGCTAATCAGTCGCGTGTATCGGGCATAAGCCCAAGTAATCCCGAGCCTGACCCGTAGAAATACCATAGGCGTGTAAGCCTCATGGTTTAACTATAAATACTCCTCTCCAAGGATGGAGATGGTGTTGGTTCTCATTTGTATTTTTCACATTTGCTTGAATTAACCATTCCTCTTTCTTTTCTACTTTCTCTCTCTAACTTCTCTCTATAATTCTTCCTTTCTCTTATCTTATTTTCTTGTATTCGAATATGAAGTGAAGTGATTTCGGGTTACTGACAACATGCCTCTATTCTGCTAAGTCTCACTCGATCATAGAATCAGAAATGGCGCATCTGTCTCAACTCTCTCTGGGTACGCGACAAACCATGCTAAAGTCAGCCAACTCTCTGACTCTCAACATCCAACATGCCTCTAAGCCTCGTGTTATCCCACTCCAACGCGTTAATCCTCTCTGTTGTCCCACTCCAACTCCCTTATGTCCTTGAAGTCTCTGCTCGCTCTCTATAACCTGAATTCGGTGTACTGGAATCTCCACAACATGATCATGAAATCTCTGTACCAAACCTCCCAATGTCTCATAGGTAACCTCTACAGCTCCATTCGCTGTGACATGATCAAGAACATCCTCTTTAACAGACTCACGCACACCATCCTCGATGACTGGCTCGACCCTCGAGTCAACCTCAACCTCAACCGTGTCTCTCTCTAGACTCGATCTCCTCCTCGGCCACTGTCTCAACCACATCTCTATCATCTATCCTTCTAGCTCTAATAGCATCAACATACGCAATACACTCATCAATATATGCCTGAATGTCAAAGTTGATATCAAGATCTGTGTAAGCCTCATAGCTATCCTCAACGTCAACTCCTAAACCAACCTCTCTAGGTACGTATGGCTCATAACCATCCTGAACTAACCTCCAAATCAGTCACTAAATCAGAATCCCTAATCCTCTTAGGTGGTGGTAAAAGGTCAGCATATACGGGAGATAAAGCTTCGTGAATGGGTGAAGATACGAGTACTGATGGGGACCTACATCTCTTGCGAGATGGCCTCTCAGAAGTTGCAGTCGGCGAATCATAAGAAGTCTCTAATATGGCATAACCCGAAGAAGAATGTCTCAAAGAAGAATCCAATAAAGATGAATCTAATGGGTGTCTCAATGCAATTCGATGGGTAGGTAATGATCTAACCCTCTTCCTGCCAGTCAACATCTTAAGTACCCCATCGGGCTAGGTACGATAAGGTCAACCAATAGGAATCAGTTGTCTCGATAAGATAAGAACAGCTGGTCTACGGGGTAGTCCGGGTGGTGCAGGTAAAATCTAACGGATAGGTAATAATGGTGGTGATGAGTGTGCTGCTACTCGGCTCCTCCACTAAGCAACGATAGTCTCATATGGGTCCTGCGATGGTGGTGAATCAGGGGTGTCACTGTCAGACGAGTCAGTGTCAATGAATGGGGAAGTGTACTGAATAGTAGGAGCAACATGTGGTATAGTGGGTGTCAGCAGGGTGTCATCATAAATGACGGGTAAATCAGTAGTAGGTATAGTGGGTGGAATGGTAGTAGGGATCGTGCCAAACAAAATGACTCGAGTAGTGGATGTCCACGCGCTCTCCTCTGATGAGTCCGATGAAATCGAGATGAAGGAAAAAGCCATAACCTACACAAGCAAAATTTTATATAAATCTCCTTTATATGAAACCATGCGTTATGCAGGGGAAAACTAAATAATATAATACCAAGTAAAATACATTATGCAAATTACATAGAGCGATATGAAATTATCAGTTACGTAAAATAATAATATTATCATTACTATTTACATAAGGCAAGGTGGGATCACGTAATGGCACAATTAGTTCACATAAGGATCACATACTGGTTATAGACCAGACCTAGTTAAACTACCTGGTTCTCTATAACCTTGGCTCTTGACATTGGACGGAATACGTGTCCGAGGGCGTGACATCATAATTATCTCGAGAACAAAGCATAGGAAATGACCTCTAAAGGGTACGTTTTAGAAAAATCATTACTCATTGCATAAGTCAAAGATAATAAAATTTTACAAACCATTTCAATGTTAACAACATAGCGGAAGCATTAATTAAAGATAGCAGAAGCAGTATTTAAGTTTTGAATAAAAGA
>BQNB010063478.1:0-30657 GCA_026074375.1 Tanacetum coccineum | reverse complement strand
CTCTTATCTCTTGTCTTTCATATTTACTTGTCATTTACTTACATATTTGTATTGCTTATATTGTGCACATATTGAGATCACACAAAGACAAATCTAAATTTTTATAAACAAACATAACATTAATTTAAAAAGCCGTAAACTATTCAACCCCCCTTTTAGTTTTCCACAATTGGTATAAGAGCTAGGTCAAACAAGATTTTTAAAATAAACTGTATTTTAAAACTTGAATCGATCTATGATATCAGAAAAAAATTTAGAAGGGCAATCTATGTAAAGACACCACTATTTGAAAGTGATGGATTTATTTATTGGAAAAATAGATTCGAAACTTGTGTGAAATCAAAAGATCTAGATATTTGGCATGTTATTACATATGGTGATTTTTCTCCTATTTAATATAATCCCGAAACTAAAAAGGATGAAACTGTATCTTTTGATAAACAAAATGATGATCTTAAAAAGACACTTGCTAAAAATAATGAAGCTAAAATGGTGATTAATAATGCTATACCACGTAAAGAATACGAAAGAATTTTCATGTGTAAAACCGCAAAAGAAATTTGGGATGTCGGGTTTAAAAGACTTCAAGATGATTCTTAGAGTTACTACTGCTCAGGTATATATTAGTGCTGTCAAGCATAACTTAGTGCTGCTAGTAATACTAATGAAAATTATGCTAAGTAGTTAGTACTGGTAGTATAAAGTTACTACTGTTAGTTACTACTGTTAGTTACTACTGTTAGTATAATTAGTACTGTTAGTATAAAGTTACTGCTGCTAGTAGAAGTTAAGACTGCTCAAAGATGAAGACTGAAAATATACTAAGTAGTTACTACTGCTAGTACTAAAGTTAGTACTGCTAGTGTATGTTAGTGTACTGCTAAAGCAAACTTCTAAGTAGTTAATGCTGCTTGTGCTCAGTTACAACTGCTGGAAGGATTAATGCTGTCAGAGATGAGATCAAAGACATATCAGAGAAGAGATAAAGGTTGATTGAAGAACAAGAATACTTATGAAGATAAGTATCAAATATTTGTAAAGAAGATATGTATAAACTTATTTGTTTAAGAGATTATGTTTACTTATAGAAAAGATTATAATCACTTGACGCGTTTTGTAAGCCCATTAGGGTTTCCTTAGTGTATAAAAGGAACCCTACGACATAGATCAAGAAATAAGTTTTCATATTAGTATTCATAGTTTGTATAGCAATCATAGTTAGTATTCATAGCTATTTTGTAATTCAAAATAGTATTCAATATATTGAAAGTTTAGTAAAGATCTTGTTTTTACTGTTTCATTGTTCTTCTTTTCTTAGTATGCAAAATAGAGTCCGCCATATGTTTTGATATTCTAAATCTTAGTTTGTCTACCATAGTTGTCTTGGATCTATCAATATACACTAAGCTTTAACAAAGCTCAAGAAGTTGTCTGTCAAGAGGAGATGTCAACAGTGGTATCAGGCCGTGTTGAGATAAATCTGAATAAGAAGACACTATGATTACACAAAGATCTCATAATCAAAGAGAAGATGAATCATTGTCATAAAACGACCCAACAGTGTCTACATTAAAACTTCCATTACTTCAAAAATGGAGATTATGATCTATGGAGCCATGAGATGGTGCAGTTATCTTACTCCAGACTAATTTACGTCTTTGTGTTGAGGGGTTATTGTATGAATGGTTGTTGCACCTGCTATTGCAATCAGTAGTTTTGACATGGTATCATTCTTCCCAAACTGGTGAAGAATAGGCATGGGCTAGCAAGAAAGAATGAATTGAAAGCAAACGCACTCTGTTGTTGGCGTTATTCGCTGATGGAGTCACCTATAGTGATGGTTTCATGGAAACAAGGATGCAAAAGACACGTATGGGGATGCAATCAAAACCAAGTTTGTGAGGCCAACTAGAATCAAAGAAAATGCAGAAGAAACCCTATCTGATAGTTAGCAATATGGAGATAATTTTAATGTTATCAAGATCTGAATGACTGGATAAAACCTATGATAGGTTTCAGAAACTCATCAACCAATTGGAAATTCATGGTAAAGTTATCTCCCAGGAAGATGCAAATCTTAAGTTGCTAAAAAGTCTACCATCAGCTTGGAATAATATTGCCTTGATCATGCGTAACAAAGCTGATCTAGATGAGTTGAGCATGGACAATTTATACAACAACTTAAAGGTGTATGAAGCTAAGATTAAAAGCCAAACAAGCTCAAGCTCAAACTCTCATAATGTGGCTTTTGTATCTTCAGATGATACTAGCAATACTAATGAAGCAGTTAATACTGCTCATGATGTTCCTGCTGCTAGTTCAAAGAGACAAGCTTATTCCTCAACCTATGTTGATGATGTCATGTTTTCCTTCTTTGTCAATCAACTTAATAGTCCATAGTTGGACAATGAAAATCTAGAGCAGATTGATACTGATGATCTTGAAGAGATGGATCTCAAATGGCAGGTGGTCATTGCTTACCATGAGGTGTGAAGGAGATTCTTAAATGAAGACAGAAGGAATTCTAAATTTAATGGCAAAGAATAGGTTGGGGCTTTGATAAATAAACAAAGGTTTAGAGGTTACAACGTGGCCTATAGGGAGAGGGGCCCAATTTGCTAGAGATGCAGGACAACAAGGACATCTGGGGAATGATAGAAATGGAGTTGCTCAAGAAGGATCTGTACCAGTAGAGACTCCTGGCAAATGCCTTGGTTGTTAGACTGGGATAGGTGGTTATGATTGGAGCTATCAAGCTGAAGAAGGACCCACAGACTTTGCTCTAATGGCCCATTTGTCTTCAGGTTCATCCAGTTCATCAAGCTTAAATACTGAGGTGCAAAATTGCTCTAAAGAATGTTTAGAATCTTATCAATCTCTTCAAAAACACTTTGATCAACAACGTAAAGTACTAAGTAAAGCTAATCTAGAAATAATAGCCTGTCAATTAGGCTTAGAATCATTAGAAGCTAGAATTGTTCTTCATCAAAAAATGAAGCTGTTAATGAGGAAGACATTGCATTTTTTAAATATGATGTTAAGGTAAGAGATAATTCTATAACAAAGCTTAAAAATCAGTTAGCAAAGGCTTTTTAAGAGAATAATGATGATTTAAAAACTTAAATTTGAAAAAGTTTGAGAAAACATCATATATGAGCTAAACTAAAATGATAAACATTCAAATAAGTGTTATTATACCAAGTTATAGTGTTGGTTTTGGCAGTCAATGGAATAGCTTGTTGTCTCTGATAAATGTGATGTGTTTAAAAGTGCATCTGATAGTAGTGTGAATGAGATTGAAGAGGAAAATAATCAAGTAAATGTTAGGTTTAAGAAGGTTGAGGGATATCATGCAGTTCCCCCTCCTTACACTGGGAACTACATGCCCTCAAGACCTAACTTATCCTTTGGATGGTTAGTGTTCTGTTTATATGACTATGTGAGTGAATCTATCACTTTGTATGACTAGAAATGAATAATACATCTAAGTTTAGTAAGGATAGTGTGGAAACACCTTAAAGATGTTAGGCCTTAGTGCTCTTATAACCTCTTCGTGTTTCTAGGACAATGTACGACGTTATAAAGTCACCAATTATTTTTAGTATGTACGTGTTTTTGCTCTTAATACCGTAAACGGTAATTTAAATCGCGTTTCAACTAATAATGATCATTCAATTGTAATCGGGGCATTAACAAATAAATGTTTTACATCAAACAAGTGTTATTATGATTATTTAGAGGATAATTAATAACTTTGTTCATCTTATTTTTATTGGCTACGTAAAATGCTTACGTTTCGCGATAAAACGCGTTTCGGCATTCCCGGAAGCACCAAAACCTAACTACGCTTAAACGAATACCCACGATTATACCCAATACCCAAAATAATCAATATAACATCACATGGGAGCCTATGTGGCCGAAATTTTCAAGATAGGACCAAGAGATATCAACTTGCCCTAAATATCTAGATATTATAAATATCTAGATATTATAAATATCTAGATATTATAAATATCTAGATATTATAAATATCTAGATATTATAGGAAACCATTTCACTTACACAAGGGTTAGTAAGTAACCATGGTTGAGTTACTTAGATATTTTCACTATAAATAGCACATGCATTCACTCTTTCTTTCATAAACACTTAACAAAAAAATCACAAAACTCTTTCTCTCTTCTCTCTCAAACTCACGGCTCAAAACCCTTAACAAACACAATCCATAGTTTGATTTTCTTTCACCATATTAGTGTTTACATATCATACTTAAGGTATTCTAAGAAGAATTGAAGGGTTGGTTAAGCTTTGAAAGGGTTTTAACAAGATATTGCAAGATTAGGGTTTCTTGGGAAAAATTAGGGTTTTCATTCTATATTTTCAAGCCGAGAGTGTTAATCACAAGGGTGTGATTGGTTTTCTTTTCTCTACTCATCCACACAAGGTTATATATAAAGCTTAATCATTTCATAACTAAGATTTTATGTGTTCATATGCTTTACTAAGTTAAATCACCATTTAGGGTACTTTTGAATATGTAAAATGAATATTTACTTATGATCATTGTTTGTGTTCTTCATTTACATGCCATTAGGGATGCTTAATATGATGTTAAAGGAATTATAAGTGTTTTGACTTGATGCTTAGGAGTTATTTTAAATATATATGAAAAAGTAGGGTTTCTAAAAAAAGTACTAAAAACATGTTTTAAAAACATTTTGGAAATAAATATCTTAGGGCTGTTTTAAGTTTCGAAAATTTACATATTATGTTTTATGATTTTATAAAATACTACTGTCATGAAGGATGAGGGTGTATAAAGAACTCGAAAAACGATTAATAACGAAGAGTTACGCTTATTTACAAGTTTACGATAGTTAATAATTTTTAAATATTTTATAAAAGTACTATCACCACAGAAACTTATACTTTATAAACATCCACTATATGGACTAAAACTTTCAATTACGTGTACCGTGCTCGAAAGAAATCGCTTTTAAAAACGGAGCTATAACGAATATGGATTACGACGGAAAACGGGTTTTACAGTTAATTAAAAGTATAAAAATAATTTTATAGCTGTTGTGAACCGTAAAAATGCTATTCATCACAGAATCTCAAAAACCTAAAAATGTGGTTTTATGATCACTCGTCTTAATACGAAAGCATGGGCGTAAGAAACGCGAGAAACGGGCTTAAAACGACAAAGTTATGTCATTTTTACTAACGGCGTAATTATAAACGTTTTTACTTTATAATGACGAATTCACTTAAACAAATAGATGGTGATATAGCTATATAGATTATATATGTTATTAGTTATCGAAGTGCTATATTATAGGTGGAATTTTCATAATGAGGCTTCTTAATCGGTTGCGTATGTGAGTTGTTGGATTTACGATTTAAAGTGTCCTAACTCCTCGTACGTCATGTCATGACCTCTTAAATTATGATAGCCCGAACGATAGTACGATGATAACTATATAGGATTATATACAGTTGTTGTTAGACAACGTGCTTGAATACTGATTCGACCTATATTTAATTAGGTTGCATTCGGGAATAATCGTGAAGCATTCCCACACTTGATATAAATTATCAGATCACTCACTTGAGGTGAGTTCGTTAGCCCACACTTTTTACAGTTTACTGATTTACTATTAGTTGGGGTGGAAGAGGAAAAAAACATGCTTTGTTTTACAAATTGGACGCAAGTGGATATTTTGCATGGTATTACATGTTTGCCTAAGTAGCGTACCTCAAGTTAAGCCAATTATCATGGACTGTCAATTGCTTGATGTAGTTGTGTGAAATTACATTATGTGAGCTGACGATTGTTATTTAATAGATCGATTTGGGAAACGAGACACCTCCCCAGTTTTGGGTGACTAGTGTCACGGGATGACGAACATTATATGCATGTCGAATCAGGGATGTTTCGGGGTTAAAAATAATTTCAGCTGAGTAGATATATTTTGCGAACATGACGGTCGAGCTTTCAGTGTAATGAGCTTAGTGTAAAATGAATCTGGTTTTGTTTGATTGTTTTATGCATATGTTGTAACACAGGGAAAGTATTGCTGGTCCTGCATAATTTAAATAAATAAAACCTATAAATCACCACACATTTTTGTTGTCGGAGAGTAAGCAATTGTTTTCAGAGAGGTTCAATAGGCACGAGGTGCCAAGGATGCATTGGGTTACGTTTTGGATTGCACGCTTAAAGACTTTTATATCATATTTTGGGAAATCTATGTCATCTTTTGTAATATTAAACAAGGAACAAGTGAAAGCTATAAGATTTTTAATATGTCTTTTAATTAATCAAAGTCGTATCAAGTTAAATGACTTTTGGTGTCGTTTCTTTATAAATATCTTGTGTTCGTTTGATCTTGATGGTATACACCCCCGGATCCTGTATTCGCTGCGAACCCATTTTGGGGGTGTTACAGATTGGTATCAGAGCCAAGGTTATAGAGAACCAGGTCAAAATGTTTTTGCTGGACTATAACCGTTTTCAAACATTGCATTCATAAAAAGGGTTTTTATGGGACACACTATTTGTTGCATTGTGGGGACTAGATGCCATTCATATTGTTATACGTGGTTATAATATATTAGTATATTACAATAAGGAGCCATTATATGAATATACTCATTATATGTTATTTCTTATGGGTCACAGTGCGATGTGATCTTATTTTATTTATGATACATATGTTATGTTACGTTATGATTGTATCTGAATCTAACGGTATTGTATTTTTCTTGTGATTTTTAGAACTGGCACAAAGAGAACCACAAGGTCAACTCAGTTACACCAGCTCCAAATGCAACCAACAAACTGCACAACTTAATTACTGAGGCAAAACTTCGCACTTAATTTAGAATCAGGGAGTTTGCTGCTGCAATGGCTGAAGCAGAAGCAAGCAGTGTTAGGAATGGCTTATAATAGCAATGGTTCTGGACAAGGCCAGCATAAACTGCTCGTGAATGCTTCATTACATCTGAATTCTTGCAATGCAAACCTTTGTGGACTTTCAAAGGCATTTTTTTGGAAAGGGAAGTCGTTCGGACTCACTCGATGGTTCGAGAAAATGGAATCTGTGTTTAGGGCATTAGCATTGCCAGGGCAACTAGCACAAAGTCAAATTCGCGGACTTGCACTCTGCAAAAGACGATGCTCTTACATGGTCGGAATTCTCATGGTTAAGACCACAACTACCAAAGCAGCTCATGCCATGGACGATGGGCAGCACTGAAGAAAAATGATGACTGATAAATAACTGCCCGAGGGGTGAGAGCAAGAAGATTGAAACTAAAATTGGACCCTTAAGGGTTAAGGGCACGGAGGTGGTGGCCTATAATCGACGAAGTTCTAGCAACTAGCCTTGATGTGTTCCAGATGTTCCAGAAGAGGTAGAAAAGATTGAAAATAAGTATATCGCAGATTGCCAGTATGTTACTAGTTGCAGTGTAATGGCATCAAAGGCGAAGACATGCAAGAAGTTATTGAGTTTACAACTGATTTGATGGATGATAAGACCCAATGCCTATGCTGAACGTCAGGCAGAAAGGAAAGGGAAGTATGATGATTTCCCAGAACATCAAAACCAACACCAGCTGAATAGGTGGCAGAACATCAGGCGTCAGAGGCATTGCTGCAGGCAATGGTGACGGGAAGCCATGTCGAAGAGCCTCTAAGCTCTCTATGTTCCAAGTGTAATTGCAATCATGAAGCAGGTCCTTGTCCACCTAGGTGTAATAACTGCAATAGGGTTGGCCATCTGGCCAGGGACTGTAGGATACGGCCTGCTAACAACAACCAATACAAACAACACCGTAACAACAACAACAACTACCGTATAACAACAATAATAAGCAGGCAATGTTTGTTTGTGTGCGGGCTCAAGGCCACTTTAAAAAGAAACTGCCGAAACTGAACAACAATGATCGTGGTAGAATCAAGCTGGTGGAATAATAGGGCCCAGGCGAAGCGTGTATGCGGTTGGAAATGCGGGGCAAACCAGTACAACGTCGTTGCGGGTACGTTCCTTCTAAAACAAAACGTTATGCTTACATCTTATTGTGATACTGGTGCCTGATAGGAGTTAGCGTGCTAATCTACTGCATTTAGTAACTTTACTTTTACATCATCCCCATTACAGCTAGATCATGGTTATAACATTGAGTTAGCTGACGGTAGGATAATTGGAGTAAATACTATATTGATGGGTTGTAACGTTTAAAACTTTTTAAACATTACGTTCAACATCAACCTAATGTCGGGTAGAGGATGGGTGTAGTTTCGACCGTAATTATTGCATGGACCTGGTTGTCAAATTACCAGGTCGTTAGCGACTGTGATAAGAAGATTGTTTGTATCCCTTCTGGGAGGCAAAATCCTCTATCGTCACGGTGACGGTATAGTGAAGGACACAGGACCTACGACTAAACATCATCTCGTTGTACAAGGTTCAAAAGTAGTCTGGTAAAAGGACTCTCACGTCTTTTTGGCACAGTTTACTACAAGGAGATTGAAGGACAATAGTTCAGAGAAGAATGACTTGAGGAGTATCGATAGTTAAGATTTTATGATGTATTTCCTAAGGAATTTGCCGGGCGTCTTCCTCAGCTCGACAAGTGGAATTTCAAACGATCGAGGTACCTGGTGCCGCACCCGTAGCCACGGGGCACTTATCTGATTGGCGCCTTGTGAAAGAAGAGTTGTCGGAGACAATGTAGAGGAGTTGTCCGGACAAAGGCTTTATAAGACCCAGTTCCTCACCCTGGGGGGGAGCTCGGTCTTGTTTTGTCAAAGAAGGAAGACGGATCATTCCGGATGTGCATTAACTATCAGGAATTAAACAAACTGACGGTGAAGAACGTTATACGCTTACCAAGAATTGATGATTTATTTGATCAGCTTCAAGGGTCAAGTGTATACTTGAAGATCAAACTCAAGGTCAGGTTTCTACCAACTGAAGGTTGGGAAAAGAAGACATGTTCGAGAAGAAGACATTCCGAAGACTGCCTTTAGAACTCGTTATGGCCATTACGAATTTCAAGTTATGCCGTTTGGTTTGACAAACGCACCTGCTGTATTCATGGACCTTATGAATCGGGTATGCAAACCATGTCTAGATAAATTCGTGATTGTCTTCATTGACGATATTCTGATATATTCGAAGAACAAGGAAGAACAAGGAAGAACATGAAGAACACCTTAAGCAAATCTTAGAATTGCTTAAGAAGGAGGAGTTGTATGCCAAGTTTTCCAAATGTGAATTTTGGATTCCTAAAGTACAGTTCCTCGGTCACGTGATCGATAGTGAAGGAATTCATATGGATCCAGCCAAGATTGAATCCATTAAAGATTGGACATCTCCTAAGTCATCAACGGAGATTCGTCAATTTTTAGGTCTTGATGAGTACTATCGAAGATTCATTGAAGGATTTTCGAAGATCGCCAAACCAATGACTAAGCTTACTCAAAAGAAGGTCAAGTTTGAGTGGGGCGATAAACAAGAATCCGCTTTTCAACTGTTGAAGCAAAAGTTGTGCAGTGCACCAATCCTTGCATTACCTGAAGGAAGCGAAGATTTCATCGCATACTGCGACGCTTCAAAGAAGGGTTTGGGCGCTGTGTTGATACAAAGAGAAAAGGTGATTTCTTATGCATCACGCCAGTTAGAAATTCATGAGAAGAACTATACGACTCATGATTTAGAACTTGGTGCAGTGGTGTTCGCTCTCAAGATCTGGAGACATTATTTATATGGAACTAAGTGTACGGTGTTCACCGATCACAAGAGTTTGCAACACATTTTAGATCAAAAAGAGTTGAACATGAGGCAACGCCGATGGTTAGAGTTGCTAAGTGATTACGATTGCGATATTCGTTATCACCCGGGGAAAGCAAATGTCGTTGCTGATGCTTTGAGCAGGAAAGAACGAGAACCACCGTTAAGAGTTCGAGCCTTAGTCATGACTATTAGCTTGGATCTTCCCAAACAGATCTTAAATGCTCAGACTGAAGCGCGAAAACCAGAGAACATTAAGAGTGAAGACGTTGGGGGAATGTTGATTGAAAATGCTAAATTTCCAGAAGCGATTAGAGAACAAAAGTTGGAACCACGTGCGGATGGAACCCTGTGCCTCAATGGCAGGAGCTGGTTACCTTGTTATGGCGATTTGCGGACTGTGATCATGCACGAGTCCCACAAATCAAAATACTCTATTCATCCGGGTTCCGACAAAATGTACCAAGACATGAAGAAGCTATATTGGTGGCCCAACATGAAAGCCGACATAGCCACTTATGTTAGCAAGTGTTTGACCTGTGCTAAGGTCAAGGCCGAACATCAAAGGCCATCAGGATTGTTGGTACAACCTAAGATACCTGAATAGAAGGTGGACAACAATCCACAATGGAATTTTGTACTAAGCTTCCTATGTAGTTGCAGGATACGACCATTTGGGTAATTGTTGACCGACTCACTAAGTCTGCAATCTTCACACCGATGAGAGAGACTGATCCTTTGGATAAACTTGCAAGATTGTACCTAAAGGAGGTGGTCACGAGACATGGAATTACCTGTTCAATCACTTTGTCGGATCGCGACCCCGAGATTTGCATCCAATTTCTGGATGGTCAACTTCAGAACGCTTTTGGGTATCTAATTTGATATGTGTATAGGTACAATCCACAAACAGAGGGCAAAGCAGAGAGGACATTCAAACTCTCAAGGATATTGCTGCCGTGCTTATGCAATTGACTTTGGAAGGGTTTGGGTTAACCATTTGCATTGGTCGAGTTCTCATATGAACAAATAGGCTATTACGCAGCATCAAGGCCGCTCCATTTGAAAGCACTTTATGGTTGAAAGTGTCGTTCCCTGTTTGTTGAAACTGATGTTGGAAAGCTCAAATTATCTCGGTCCGAGAACAAACTATTCAATGAGACCACTGGAATAATCATCCAGGTCAAGTCAAAGGTGCATAGTTTGCTCGTGATCGACAGAGTTACGCCGATCTGAAGCGTAAACCAATGGAATTCCAAGTCGGGGATAAAGTTATGCTTAAAGTTTCGCCTTGGAAAGGGGTCGTACGTTTTGGCAAACGGGGGAAGTTAAACCCCAGATATGTTGGACCTTTCAAGGTATTAGAAAAGGTTGGAGAGGTTGCCTACAAGCTTGAACTTCCAGAAGAATTGAGCAGAGTTCATAATACGTTTCATGTATCTAATTTGAAAAAGTGTCATGCCGACGAACCATTAGCCGTTCCGTTGGATGGACTTCATCTTGATGACAAGCTTCATTTTGTTGAGGAACCATTAGAAATAGTGGGCCGTGAAGTTAAACGGTTGAAGCGAAGTCGGATCCCATTAGTCAAAGTTCGATGGAACTCCAAGAGAGGTCCTGAGTTCACATGGGAACGTGAAGACCAATTCAAGAAGAAATACCCACACCTCTTCATCAAGACCACACCGTCGTCAAGTGCTGCATCGTGAGCCTTGAGGACAAGGCTCGTTTAACGGGGGAAGTCTATAACACCCTGTGTTTTCAAGTCATTGACGACGTCGATAAATCCGCAATGTACTTTTTGTATTGTACGCAATTGCTTTAAATCGTAAATGTTAAGCTAAATCGCGTAAGCTAAAAATTAGCGTTCAATGTAAACGGGCATCAAGCAATTAAATGTTTACATCAAACAAGGGTTAAGTAATTATTTTGAGAATAATTATTAACTTTGTTCATTTTATTTTTATCGGATACGTAAAGTGTATACGTTTCACGATAAATTGCGTTTAGGCACTCCCGGAACCACCAAAACTTTTCTACGCTTCAACAAATACCCACTTTTATACCCAATACATAAAAGTTACAAAAATATCTCATTTACATCTTCTTATTTCCGAAATTATGGCAATCTATTCAAAGATATAAGAAATCTTCACCACTTAGTCTTGTACCATACCTTTTCATTTAAACCAAGCCATCACTTGTCTCTTTGACCAAGACCAAGACCATAGACCATCCCTAGGACCTTACCATGTTCCCTTGACTAGTCATTCAAATGCATTACTTATACATTGCATAAGATGAGAGATCATAGCACTAAATACTTAACCAAAAACCAACATTTGTTCTCCCTTTCTCTCTACTAGCTCACGACAAGAATCCAAGACCAAACCAAATCCATATCAATTTTTATGCAACCTATACACTCCTATACACATCTATCCTAAGATGTTCTAAGGTGTTTCCAACCATTGGCTAGCCTTTTACAAGTATTAATCAAGAAAGGAAAGATTAGGGTTTTATAAACCTAATCTAGGATTTCATCTTGCAAGCTTTGGTTTTGTGGCTAAACAAGGGTTTAGCACTTGATTATCATCATCATCATTCATCATAAGGTCTATTTTAAACCTTTATGCTTTCATTTTATGAGTTTTTATGTATATAATGTGCTATATAGTGAAATCACCATTAGGAATACTTTTGAACATGAAAAATATAATTTTTCTTGTGATTATGATTTTGTACACTTTCTCACATATTATGATGTTGGTAATATCATGAAATAAAGGATATATAAGTCTTGTACAATCTCGGTTTAAGCATAAAAAGTTCATATATAAACTTGTAATTAAAAGTTAATTAAGAAAGTTTATGATTTCATGTAAAGTTAATAACTTGTGATCTTGATGATCTTAGACAAATATGAACTTATGGACATTATTATATGTATAACATATGATATATATAGTTATAAAAGACTTGTGGTAAATTGTGAGGTTGGAAAGTATATATAAAACATATTATATAAATAATTATATAAAAGATCATATAGGGCAGTAGGTTTTCGAATTCCAAACAGGGGATTTTATGTTTTTATAAGATAATACAAATCACGACGATTCCGAAAAGGTAAGAAACTTGTTAAACGGATTAATAACGAAAAAGTTACGTTAAAAACGAGTTATACGTTAATTAAACGGAGTTTATAAAATGACTTTTATAAAACTTATATCAAACAGCTAGTTTGATATTTTTAACAAATAATACATATTTTTAGGATTCCAAAATGATAAGAATCGTAATTTTTCAATTAATAACGAATGAGTTATGAATTTCGCGAGTTTATGACAATTAATACTTTTATAAAACTATTTTTATAAAAGTTACTATTCATGACAGAAAGTTATATTTTTGTAAACCTCATAAAATTATAGAACTTTCAAAAACGAGAACGTCCTCGAAAGAATCGTTAAAAACGGAGCTATAACGAATAAAATACGACATTTACGGGTTTTACGACAACGAATACGATTTAAATAAAAGTCACGTCTGATGTGAACAGTAAAAGTTACTGTTCACCAGAGGGTCAAAATATCAAAAATGTCAAATTATGATAACTCGTCCTAATACGAAAAGATGGGCATAAGAAACGTTAAAATCGGGCTTAAAACGCAAAAGTTATGCTAGTTTTACTAAAACGGAAATTATAAACGTTTTTACTTATTAAACGTAATTTTACCAAAACCATTAGTTGGTGATTGAACTATATAGAATTATATGTGGTTATCAAAGTACTATATTACTAGGGAGTTTCATAATGAGGCCTCTTCGGATGGCGTTTCGACGAGTTGTTGGATTTACGATTTAAAGTGTCCTAACTCCTCGAACGTCATGTCATGACCTCTTAGATTATGATAGCCCGAACGATAGTACGATGTAACAACTATAGGATTATATTCAAGTACTCAGTACTTATACGACCTATGATAATTTAGGTTGCATTCGATCTTTTACGTGACGCCTTATCTACGATATTTGGATTATCTGAACTCAAGGTGAGTTCATAGCCCCACGTTTTTACGATTTCAATGATTTATAACTATGGGGTGGAAACATGCTTTGTTTTACAAATTGGACGCAAGTATTGATTACATGTTTGCCTAAGTAGCGATAACCCAGTTAATAGCGATAACCCAGTAAAGCCCTATTATTCATGAACTGTCAATTGCCATAGATGTAGTTGGGACTTACATTATGTTGATGCGCGAATGGTATTTAATAGATCTATATCGGGAAACGACCTCCCGTTCTCGAGTGACTAGCTTGATCACCGAGAACGAGTTTAGCATGTAGTACCTTTGGGATGTTTTCGGGTCTTGAACATCTAATCGGGCAGAAATTGCTAATTATAGTTTTATTGCAAGATATAAGACGTCGAGCTTCAGCTGTCATGAGCTTTAGTGTAAATGTAATCTAGTTTTGTGCATGCCGCATGTGTGTGATTCTGATGGAAAAGTCTTGCGGTCCTGCATTTATGATTTATCAAACCTATGAATTCACCAACATTATTGTTGACGTTTTTAAGCAATGTTTTCAGGAGATCAATAGGCATGGACATTGCTAGGCGATGCACTTGGGGTTACATTTGGTGCACGCTTTAAGATTTAGGTTGCATCATATTGGAAATGTATTGTCAACTTTTGTTATATTAACAATGAACAAGTAAAGCTATATGCTTTTGTATTAAGTCTTTCAATTAAATCCAATGTATCATTTTTAAACGTCTTTTTTGTGTTCATTCTTATTATATCGCTAGTGCTATTGATCTATTGAAGTACCACGCCCTCGGACCTTATTCGCTGCGACCCAATTTGGGGGTGTTACATGCTACGTGCTTGCTTGATCGATTTTGGAAAGGGTTGGATAAATCATTTGCCATTAGTTGAGTTTTCATACAACAACAGTTATCACGCTAGCATCAAGGTAGCAACATTCAAGGCACTGTATGGTCGGAAGTGTCGTTCACCTGTTTGTTGAGCTGAAGTCGGTGAAGCTCAACTCACCGGTCCGGATTTAATTCAAGAAACGATTGAGAAAATCATCCAGATCAAGCAAAGGATTCAAGCCGCTCGTGACCGACAAAAGAGTTACGCAGACTTAAAGCGTAAGCCGATGGAGTTCCAAGTCGGGGATAGGGTTATGTTCAAGGTTTCACCTTGGAAAGGGGTCGTACGTTTTGGCAAACGGGGGAAGTTAAACCCTCGATATGTTGGACCTTTCAAGGTGTTAGAAAGGATCGAATCTGTTGTTTATAAGCTTGAACTCCCTCAAGAATTGAGCAGGGTTCACAATACATTTCATGTGTCCAACTTGAAGAAATTTTATTCTGACAAACCATTAGTTGTTCCATTAGAAGGACTACATATTGATGATAAACTTCGATTTGTGGAAGAGCCCGTTGAAATTATGGAACGGGAAATCAAACGATTAAAGCGAAGCCGTATACCACTCGTTAAGGTTCGCTGGAACTCTAGGAGAGGTCCTGAGTTCACTTGGGAACGGGAAGATTCCTTCAAAAAGAAATACCCACATCTCTTCACAAATCAGGCGTCCTCATCCACTACAACATCTTAAGCCTTGAGGACAAGGCTCATTTAACCAGGGGAGACTATAACACCCCTTGTTTTTCAGGTCATATTACAATGCCAATTAGTTCATTTTATTTTTTTTATTTTTCTTATTTGGTTGTAAGTTTACTTCCCGTTTAAATCCCAAATTAAATCATTCTCCCTTTTAATTATTGGAATTATGTGATTAACTCCATTTAAACCTCGCCAGTTTAATCGCGAATGCATCAAAAATTCAACGTTTGCTAGAAACGCCATCTACACTCATTAAGACATTATGTGATCACTTCGTACTCGCCATTTAAATTGTTTATGCCACAAGAGAGGTTGTTTGGGCATGTTTACTCCATTCTATCAAAATAAGAAACCAATAAAATTTATTTACATCCAAAACTTTCATCTCTATACCTTAAAGAAACCAAGTCATACTAGATAAATACCTTAGAAATCCCAAGAATCTAACAATATTCGGTTGTTAGGAGGAAGGTATACATTTATCCAAATTGAACTCTTATAACCCATGGGTAAAAGCCCACGTCCTTCTTTTCTTGTAAACACTCAAACCATGAAATATAGGTCTGCTTTATTCCCTAGTTCTCTTCCCAACGCCTTGAATTCAACCAACACTCAACAGTATTCAACTTTTTATCACTATGTCAAGATGCTTGCCTTAATGGGTGTTACATATACATGTGAACATGTAATTGACTAGTCCACATACCCTTGTGTACAACTATAAGAAGAATACTAGATGGGTTAGTGTTTCACAGATTCAAGATTTTCACATACCTCTTCCTCCTACTCACTGTATTCGACACACACACACATCCAATTTTCATTCTTTCAATATCCCCATCAAACCCTAAGACAAGTCGACATCCCTAGGGTTTTTCTTGTTGGTTCGTAGAAGAGAAAAAAAGGATCAAAGGGGCTGTTGGTTTGGAGTCACGAAAAGACTCCACGCAATTAGGGTTCTCTGGTTTTGGAACTAGGGTTTTGTTGGTTCAAGCTTACGTACACTCTTCCTTTCCAAGTCCTTGTGACTTCGCATTTCGTAAGTAATCATCTCTTATTAATAATCCTTTGATTTTAATGCTTGTGCCATAGTTGTGTGCTTGAAACTGTTAGAAATAAAATACATCTTTTGCCACTTTCTGATGTAGTTTGAAAGGACTAGCCAAATCCCATAAAACGTGTATGTAAATTGAAATATGGGAATAGTGTTAGAGTGTTAGGTTTAAGATATTCATACGTGTGTGTCTAGGGCTCGTTATTGGATTAGAAACAAAACTACCTGGACTACGTCATATTGTTAGCCATGTGTGTAGTAACTTTAAGCGACTTTACCCGTCCCTTAACATGAAACATATGAGAACGACTTAATCATTTACAAAAGTAGGACATGTATAACCTGTGTTTTGCCCCTGGAATCATTGAATTTCGCCAAGTAAATAATAAGTTATAAAGCCTCAAAGTTAGTCATACAAATCTGCCAGTTGCCTTTTTGAAACACAACCCCATTAGACAGACATTAAGCCTTATTTAAACCCACTTATGCTAGGACGTAGTGAGAGGAAGTGGGGGCATTTTAATAACGACATGCCATGTTGTATTTAGCAACTCGAACTAGGAGAAATGGTTGAGAAACGAGCTCGCAACTTAAATCCAAAGTTAGTACTGCTGCCACACAGTTAATACTGTAGGCACGCAGTTAATACTGCCGACCGCGAGTCGACACCCCTTTCTTTGTACTCAATTTTGACCCTCTTAACGACCTCCGCCCCCAAAACTTATAAAAGGTATGTTGAAATAGACCTAGCCTAGTTTTCAAAACTACTCTTACCTTGTTTTAACATTGAGTAACGAAGCCGCAAACTTAGTTTAAAGTTCAGACCTCGTAAGCACTATAAGCCGAAATAAACTAAATATTGCTAAGTGTAAAAATAGCCTCGTGACCCGCCTATGTTTAACACCATTTTTAAATATCCAAACGACGTTTTTAACCAAAACTTATTAAATGAAAGTCGTAGACTACCCGGCGTAGATTCCAAATACACTTTTACTTTTTAATATCGTCAAACAACGAAGACAAAATGTAGTTGTAAAAATCTAAGACTGCCCATGTTAAAAACTTAGTGATTTAAATGTTTAACTTGAATAGTAAACGTTAATATTTCGTCGAATTGTTTAACGCACTTAGAGACCAAACCAAAGCCTGACCTAAACTAATAAATTAAAGTATGCACCACCTAGTTTCTTAAATGTCCAAAGTCATAAATTACATACATATATATTTTGACCGCATTGACCCGATAAAGTTGACTATTTTAAAATGAGGAATTGTTTTCAAATGTCATATAATTCATTTATAACTCAAGCACACACTAGGGACAAGATTGCAAGTATTTATATTATTATTTTTCCGTTTAGTGAATATGTATTATTTATTCATAGGTTGCGGATAAAGTCTTTTGCATCGTTTTTCGTGCCACTACTTTGCTTCTACATTATCAATACTCAATGTGAGTTCATAGCCCCACTTTTACTCGTTTTGGATAAATATTTTATATCTTTTGGGGTGAGAAACATGCTTTGTTTTACAAATTGGACCTAAGTGTACATTTTATCATGATTACGTGTTTGCCTAAGTAGTGATAACCCTTGAGCCCATTATCATGAATTGTCAATTACTTTGTGTGAGCGCGAATGTTATAAATAGATCTATTGGGGTTGACATCCCCATCCGGGTGAGTAGCTCTCACTGGTGTCATGGAATAAGCCAACGAATGTATACCATGTCGGATTCAGATGTTGCGGGTTAGAACATCGTTACGGGCAATGTGGCAATATTTATATTGCATTCATACATGTCGAGCTTCGGTGTCATGAGCTTAGGGAAACGTAATCACATTTGTGATATTTGCATATGTTGCATTATCATACACTTGAAAATCTTACGGTCCTACATTTCATTTACCTAAACCTATGAATTCACCAACTTTATGTTGACGTTTTAAGCATATTTTTCTCAGGTCAACGATGCACGAGGTGCACAAGATACATTGGAATAGTCTTTTGGGTGTCATGCATAAAGATTTGGGGTCATTATATTTCGGGACGATTGTTATGATCTAGAATCTTTATTTTAAATGTTAAACTATTTAAGCCTTCGTGCTTTGTATCAAACAATTTCAATAAATCTAATGTATCGTATTTTAAACGACTCTTTTTGAGGTCGTTCTCATATCTTGTGCTATTGATCTGTAATGTAATGCTCCCGGATACTCATTATTCCGCTACGACCCAATTTGGGGGTGTTACATTGCGTGTATTATGGTTATTGTTATAAGATTCAAGTGCAGAAATTGTTGAAAGTGTATTTGGTTATTGACCAAAGTTTGATGGTTTTGGTATACTTAAATAGGATAGTTAAGCATATTTTGGTAGTTGGATTATGTCAAAAATGTCGTTTTAATAGGTTTTGTTTTGACCAAGTTTGATCAGAAAGTTTGACTTTCTCGTAGCGAGTCGAGAAATTTTTGAAAGTTATTTTTGATAATGAAAAGTGATAGTGTTCGCCTTTAGCTACGTTTCGCTAGGTGGATCGTCACGTAACTCTTAATAATGAACGTTTTACGGCGGAGTCAAGTTTGGTTATTTTTGTTGTAAAAGTCAACTACGAAGTTTTGTGGAGATCGTTTTAAGCCCATCTAGGATATGTTTTACAGATAATATAAATATGCAGCGGAATATAAATAACAGTATATTATCAAACAAGGTTTTTATTTCATACGTTTCCACCTTGCCCCAATTCTATATCTTGGAGCTACTAACTAACTAACTATTAATCTAACTACTAACTAAACGTGTAGACACATACGTTTTTCTAGACTCTCATTGGGAGAGTTTTATGTTTTTTGGATGCCTAAAACCATATGCCTGATATCTCTTTATATACTAGAGATATCTAGGTTTACAAAGGATAAGAACAAATTACAAAAGATAAGAACAAATAATATCTTCCTAACATATAATATTATCTTCTGTATCTTTATCTTCTTAAGGAGATCTTTTGAAATCTTCAAAATCTTCCATCTTTTGAAGAATTCTTCTTTTGCATTTAAGTCCTTTTATTTCATTCTTTTATTTACTTTGTCTCATCAAATCAAGAATCCTAACAATCTTCCCCTATTTGATGATGACAAAACAAACAAAGTCATGCACGAACTTCATCATAAAGCCAAAGCTTCCCCTGAAGTTGAGATGTGATCATCTCCCTGAATGAAACAAAAACTTCACCTTTCCTTTGGAACCTGCCATGTCACTACACATGATAAGATGCAAATCATATCTCTGTAATCTTCTTCCCCTTTTTGTCATAATCGAATAGGGGTCTTCTATAGATATGCAACTTGGATCATAACAACTACAAATCATATACTACAACTACTAATCCAGCCTTACAATGACTCAAATTTCCCACCATTACGCACAATAAGAAAAATGAATCTGAGCAGTAGAAATATAAACTAGCAGTAGTAATAATGATCAGCAGTAGTAACGAAACACTTCATCTCAAGTGGTGCATGAACATATCCTGATGGTTAAACATTTTTGACAATAAGCTTCCTCTGAAACCCATATGTTAACCATCTCTTGAATCTTCAAATTCTGTAGGCTCTTTGTAATGATCACTGATGAAGAAAACTAAGTATAACGAACTTGATGCTGAAGTAGAATAACCCAAACTTGTGTTTTATGTCTTGTACTAACCACGTGACTCCAATACTCATACCAAGACCAAAGTATAAGTAGATCGCAATCTCTTGACAAAATCCTCATCTATATGAGACACTGAGCACAACAACGTAACTCCTTAAAGTGATAGCAAATATGAGCATTGAGCACCATAAGAGAAATCACACACCTTTGCTAGATTTGTCAAGTCTTTGTCACAACATTGAAAAACACAAACAAGTTACCTCCTACTAAAAGGTATGATAAAACACAAACCCAAATAATTCCACTTCAACTTCAAATAGGTGATAAACAATCTTCTTCGTAACCAATTAAATCAATGAATACCATCCTTTAAATCTGTTAAGAACATGTAAACCAAATCTAAAAACCAAACAACCTTGGTTTTCTGTTTGTCTGACATCCATCATGTGTGTCAACCGATAACGGGCAAAGCTGGTAGTACAAACTTTCATAGCCAGCAGTACAAACACTCAATTGGCAGTATAAACTTTCTAACCTGTACGCGTCCTTAGCAGTACAAACATAATGCTAGCAGTGTTAAATCAAGAAGCTAGCAGTAGTATCCTTTTAACCCGAGTAGTATAAACCAACTGCTTTTTAACGCTAGAAATATTAACGCACTCCATTTACCCCGACAATATTAATGTTTAAACTGGCAGTACTAAGTGTAAACTTTCAATACAAGAGCAGTAGTAACTAATGATAACAGTATTAACTCTGGTTACTACTGTTCTTTTCCCAAAACTTATACTTGAACCAACAATTTTATCAAGAACCACTAGTATTAACCTTTTAAGGGAACAAACAAAAACCCTTAAATTTAGAATCATAATAGATTCCATTCACAAATCATACCTGCTGTTTCTTGATGCCTTCAATACCCAAACATGAATCATTGTGTGCGCCTTTAAATCCACCTTGTTAGTATCATGACAGCATAGTATCGTAACAGCAGCATAAACATAAACCAAGCAGTACTAGTTTATCTTTTGAGCCCAATACTAGTAGTACTAAATAAAACAAGCAGCACTATACAATCACTAAACTGTCGTTGTGTGTCGTCATTGACAACAGTAGAAACGAGGAAGAGCGGCAATATAAACATAATAACGACTGTTTAAGAATACTTTTTTAAGTATCTAGATGACACCTTTTTAGTGTCACAAAGTTGTCACGAATCTGTCACAAATTAGCATTCTCCTTCCTCGCATGGCTTTTTGTGACGCTTTAAGTATCACTAATCTGTCACTTTGTAGCAGTATTAATAACATGACGAGCAATATTAATTCTTCTTGGATTCTGATCTTTATGCACGCGTTCAATAAACGACCAAACCCTAGAAGAATTAGGGTTTTCATGAATCTACAAACATCTTTCATTATTCACTCATACTAGGGTTTATCATCAATCCAAGGATCGACTCACCAAAGCTAGTGGAAACAAAAATAATTTTGATTGATCAAAATATCTTCTGCTTGTTCCATCCATGAATAATCAAAAACCCTAGGTTTGCTTTACACCATTCAATACATGTTGTTGTTGCTTCTCCTTCTCGATGCCATTCAAAACAAACACGACACAAAATCACCTTGTTGATCCTAGATATCGAGCCATGAGGCTTTGATACCAATTGTGGAGATCGTTTTAAGCCCATCTAGGATATGTTTTACAGATAATATAAATATGCAGCGGAATATAAAGAACAGTATATTATCAAACAAGGTTTTTATTCCATACGTTTCTACCTTGCCCCAATTCTATACCTTGGAGCTACTAACTAAGTAACTATTAATCTAACTACTAACTAAACGTGTATACACATACGTTTTTCTAGACTCTTATTGGGAGAGTTCTATTTTTTTGGATGCCTAAAACCATATGCCTGATATCTCTTTATATACTAGAGATATCTAGGTTTACAAAGGATAAGAACAAATTACAAAAGATAAGAACAAATAATATCTTCTAACATATAATATTATCTTCTGTATCTTTATCTTCTTAAGGACATCTTCTGAAATCTTCAAAATCTTCCATCTTTTGAAGAATTCTTCTTTCGCATTTAAGTCCTTTTGTTTCATTCTTTTATTCACTTTGTCTCATCAAATCAAGAATCCCAACAGAGATGACCAACAAAATCAACACTGTGCTGAAGGCCATCACCGACCGAATAGCGGGCACACTGCCTAGTGATACGGTTAAGAACCCGAAATTGGGGACCCATCCAGTTTTGTCTGCTTGTTCCTACCCAACAATGGACCCGCAATGCTCAACATAAATCCATGGTTCGATTAACACCATCACAATCCACCCCAAGCAGCCTAAAGAATCTCAAGTTAATGGACCGGAAGTTGATCTTGAAGAAGACAACTCCGGAGACACTAACTCTAACCCACACCCACAACCTAATCCATTCGCCTCCATCGCCACTGAACAAGTGCGAAAACTAAACTCGATGCTCGAATCGCTCGGATTAGTCCCCGGAATAGTAAGAAGACATCAATGACACCCTTTTTATGCATATCGAATCAGCATAAGCAAGAAATAAGCTAAATTAAGAAAACAATATGAAATAAGCAAAAGCTATTTGGGTAATATGTTTATGGGGGTGTAGCTTAGAATCTAAATCAAATAAGCCAAAGGAAGGCTTATTTGAAGTAAGAAATAAGCTAGGAGAAAACTAGAAGCAACAATAAGCCAAAATAAGCTTAAAAAAAAGAAAAGTAAATAGAGGATTAGAAAAAGAATAAGCCATAAGTCAATAAGCACTTTAATCTTCAAATCATCTTCTTGATCGCTATCTAAAAAATGGATTACAATAAGCTAATAACTATTACAAAAAACGCTAAATACTTATACTATAACTACTCCTAAAACTAACCCTAAACAACAATTTTTAATAAAACTAAATCTAAAACACTAAAATTTCTCACTCACCAAACGCAGCTGGTGCTTCATTTATAGCACTCCAAGTGAAAGGGGCAATTTCGTTCCTTTCAAGTCTTCATCCATGAATTATTGCGATCTAGGGTATTTAGCATTTTGACGCCCACCAACCTCTACAATTAATGCCAATGATTGCACACGCCTTCCTAGACATGACTGCTACAAGTACCTCGGACAGACATACGCTAGTGCCACTGCCATGCCTGATTTGGTCCAAGTCCGCCACACTTGAACGAGAACCCTCGTACTGACATGTCTGCAACCTCGGACTGCTACAGTACATCGTACCTGCACATCTAACACCAATCATTAGAAGCGCCACGTGTCACCACCTGAGTGGTGCCACGTGGCATTTTTACTGTTCACACCGTCGCCGGTCAACCGCCGCCTGACCACCGGTCAACGGTAGTCAACGGAGGCAGTCAACGGCGGTCAACGATGGTCAACGCCGCCGTACCACCGGTCAATGGCAATGGTCAACGACGGTCAACGGTGGCGGACCACCGGTCAACCACCGTTGGAACACCGCCGGACCACCGGTCAACGGTGGTTGACCGCCAGTCAAGGCGGGTCAACAGTTGAGCCGGATCAGGTCGGGTCATGGGCCGGGTCAAGTCGGGTCATGGGTCGGGTCTGGATCGGGTCATGGGCCAGGTCGAGTTCGGGTCGGGTCCGCCACGTGGCAGCTGACGTGGATAATGAGGGGATAATCCCTCAGCATGTTTCGAACCGGAGACCTCTTGGATAAGAGGCTATGCACACTACGGCTGTGCCAAGCATAGCCTCTTATAATTATATGCAAAGTTTAATATATAAGCCCATTTTAACTTGGTCTGGTCCATTATAACTAAAGGTTCAAACAGGGACGAAAAAGGTTCAAAATAAAAAGGTTCAAGAATAAAAGGCCAGTACCGTTAGACTCGTTTTTTCGTGCTCTTTCCAATGGTGTGATCGAGAAATATTTACGACTTCGTTTGGACCTCGATAAATGTGAAAACGTCGTCGAAAGTCACCCGAAAATTACCGTTTTGCTTCGTTTTCAATCCTTTTTACCTGTAAGACATAAAAACACAATACAAACATATTTGCAACATAATTATCTATATTTTAGTGTTTTTAGTCCTTTTATAGTGTTTTACGAGGTACAAAATATGTATATTTTAGCCAATATTAAATCTTCTCCTCCAGCTTCCGAGAAAGCGGTTGAGGAAATTTGTGTTACTTGTGGTGACCCGCATCCTTACCACCAATGTCTTGCCACCGATGGCAACGTTTCTCCGGAATATCGAGATAATATTCAAGGATATGTTTCAGCAGCCGCAGGAAACTATAATCAAGGTAATACCGGATACCGTCCTCAAAGTGTAGCTAACCAAATTCGACGACCGGGTTTTGCTCAACCGAATGTGCAAAATAATCAAACTCGGTACAATCAAGGGTATAATCAAAACAGAGGAAATAATCAAGGAAATCCGAATTATCAAGCTCCGATTCAGCAAACTCAAGTTGCTCCTTCGAATGAATTGTCAAACTACAAGAAGATAAATGATGCTAATATGAAACGCTATGCAAAATCAATAAATAATTGAAAAATGAATTGAGAAATGAAAGCAAATTCAATACAAACTTCAATGTTCAATCAAACCAATGAGCTTAAGATATGATGGCTAGTTTTATTTCCAAAAGAATACCGCTTTTTCTCGGTTTTCGGTTCACTTTCCTAGCAACACGTTGCTAACACCGTGAGGTAACTTGAAAGCAATCACCACTGGAAGTGGTATTTTCTTATGATGGACCCCGAATTTCACCTCTCTCCTCTCCTCATCGATTCCCAGTGATGGAAACTGAACCCGAGGTGACAAAGGATACGGTACAATCGAGTACCAAAAACATCCAACCTCCGGTAATCCAAATTCAAGCTCCAATTGATGAGCCCATTTTTGCTCCTAAGCCTAAACCGTTTATACCTTATCCTTCAAGAGCTAACAAATAGAAGCTCCGTGAAAAAGATGGTAATCTAGCTTCGAAATTTGTTGAAATCTTTCAGGAATTACATTTCGAGCTCTGTTTCACGGATTGTTGGGAATTATAGATTTGATGAGACAAAAGAAACAAGTAATGAAACAAAAGGATCAAAATCGTCATTAAATAATTCTACAAGCTAAGTGGAATTAATGGGAAAGATTTGGTCAAAGATATCCAAAAGATGAGATGGAAGAGTCTCCTTAATAAGATAAAGATAACAGAAGATATTCCTTAAATGTTCTTAAAAGATTTATGTTTATCCCTTTGTAAAACCTAATATCTCTAGTATATAAAGAGATACAGGTTGTAGGTTTTTATATACACAGAAAATGTAGTCGACTAAAGGTGTGTGTGTTCTAGGCGTCAAGTCTTAATGTAGACGCCTAGATTGGTTGTAGTTTAGCCTCAAGGATCTTTGATTCCTTGTTATAGTTTAGATAACACGTTCTACCATTGATCAGGTAGAATTGAGGCTTGTAGTAGTCATTGTAGAAAAGATAATGATGAAAAACCTTGTTGAATAACTTTGTTCATTATGGCATTTTCCCGCTATCATAATTCTATGTTTATTGTTATTATCCTAGATAAATGTTCTAAATAAACTAAGCTTACAACGATCTAAGGAGTTATTCAGACTCCAAAATTGGTATCTGAGCCATGGGGCTCTCGATCTAGGATCTACAAGGTGTGTTTGAAATGTCGAGTATAAAAGAAAAGAAGGTCATTTTCTGTTTGGGTACAAGCACATCGTCAACATAGGGTTTGTCCAACCCTAATATAATAAAACATAAAGCATGTTTTTTTGTGTATGAAAACGTACATCAGAAGCGCAGGAACACAAGTGTTTCATTGGTTGGATACATGTTGTTTATTTAAACAGTGGTGATCGCCGAGCAGAGATAGTTACTGAGCTCGCGTTGATGTTCTACTGCCAAGAATACACCAAAGTTTGTTGGCTTTTGTTTGAAAACAACAAGCATCGATGCTCATGAACAAGAAAAGAACAGCTAAGTAATCAACATGATTGAAAGGTACAAAGAAGCAACAAATATAAGCTGATAATTGGAAGTATAGATTTTTAAGGCTGCTACGTTATATTTTTAGGAGAGACAAGCTCGCCTAGAGATCATTTAATACTTCTTAGCCTTATCTTTGAAGGTTAGTGATGCTGCTTATGATTATTAGTGCTGCTTATGTAAGTTAAAAAAACAAAATTCTTTAAAATAAATATAAAACCCCAAAAATAATCTCCGTAAATCCCTAAAATCCAATTAATTCATTTCTTCTTATCCTCTAAATTTTAATTCTTTACGACAAAATAAAAAAGAATCCAATGTAGAAATTATGTCATTTTATCAACCGTGCTACGAGTGTGGGAGAGCCATGTTGTCGGTTCATTTTGGTCCACAGATGTAATCCGAATTCTGTTCGATAATTCCTCAAATTTTTCCGACTACTCTCCACAATATTCGACATATTTTTGTAATAATTGTGGTAACAATCATTACGAAACGGGGTTTTTTTGAATGTCCATCACAGTCCCCCGTTAATTTAGAAACCAGAACCGTGTAACAATCAAAACATTTAGTGCTAAATATGAACATATATTTGCAAACTGAATGTAAATATATTTGTTGTATCTCAATTTGGTGATTTACATGACAATTCTCAATGTACATAATTATGGTGCGATAATGGTGAGCCGATTTGCGAAAATTATGGGGATATTATATGGATTATCAATGTACTCAACCCTCCGAAATTGAGATTTGCCGGCAAGCCGAAGAGATAGAACGACAACGGGAAATTAAGGAACAAAATCGAGTACATGAGGAAACGATGCAAATGTTGCGAGAAATGATTAAAATACAAGAAGAGAAACGAATTTATGAGGAAGCCGCGAGGCAAGAAGAAGAGAAACGAATCGCCAAAGAAAAGGAGGCCGCGGAGTTAGAAGCTAAACATAAAATTCAAGAATGCTTAAATATCGAAGAAAAATCTATTCCTCAAGCTTCTACTCGTTCAAGGAAATTTCGAATTGATCCGACTTTAAGAAATTTCACAATTTCTACCAAACGTATTCCTTTTTCAACCGTGGAAACCGTTAACTCTCTAAAAATGGGGGATAAGCATCTTGACACACACAAAAAGGTTCACTTGAATCTAGTGTTAAAGATCCTATTCCAATCCCAAGTGAGTCCGACGTTATTTCCGACGGTGATTGTGATGATTATCAAAAACGGTTTGATTTAAAAGTTCAACAACTTTGGATGCCTTCCATTTATGATGAAAATAATAAAATAAGGGAATGTTATATAATTAGGCCTTCCGCAATCACACCCGACTTACCTATTCCGGACTCTCTCATAATGGAGGATGAGCATCTCGACACTATTCCGGTAACGGAATCGGCTAACACAATCAAGTCTAGTGTTGAAGAGCTTGTCCCTACCCCAAGTGAGTCCGCGGATTTATCCGATGATGAAAGATCTTATTGTGATGATGGCCATAATTGATGAATTCTTCTCCGACTTTTGCGACTTCTCGAATCCTCCACTTTGCTTCCAAAAGACGATATTCACCTCTAGTGACAAACGAGTCACTTTCTATGAGGACGTTCCTAAAGACAATTCAAAATTAATAATCAGAACCCTCTTTTTGATGAAGATAATCATTTTTCTACTAAGATAGATCCACATTGGTTTCAAATGCCAGTCTTATCTTATCGAAATCTTGCTTAACACGTGATACTTAATTGATACTAGTCTCCTAAGTTTGATATATCTTCTCGAGATTCCTCGGTGAACCTCGCACATGCACCGATCCAATTCCACCGGGAGTTGTTGATACCGACTCGGAACCTGAGGAAGAAATTCGTCTTGCTGAGAATTTGTCGTATGATAATTCATCTCCACGACCGCCGGAAGAACGTAATTCTGAAATTGCTGATACGATTGTCGAGTCTCTCTCTCCACCTCCTATCCCCGTTGAGGATAGTGACTCTCTTATGGACAGGAATTGACTTTAGCTGAGAGCTCGAGTAGACAGAGAGCGATGCGTGACTCGATGCACCCAGGCATAGTGAAGATCGACGACTATGACTCGGAAGGGGATATTCGTTTTCTTGAAGAATTGCTTAGCAATGACTCCCCTCCCCTTCCCGAAAATGAGTCATTTTCTCTTGATCATTTTGATGATCCATCTCTTCCCCGTCCTCCTCCGGAACCACCGGATGTTGAGATTTGCTTTAATTTTGAGCCCGATGCGGGTGATTTTAATTTTGAGCCCGATGCGGGTGATTTCATAAACAAAGTGGTGGGTGACATTTCTGACATGTATGCTGTTCCCTTAATGCCTAGTTCTTTTACCACCCCACCCCCCCTTTGTCCCATGTTTGACCTTTATGGCTCCGTTTTCATCAAAAACGAGGACAAACAGTTCCAAAACCTGGTAATTCCTCTTCTCCTTCTATCTCATCGGGCCAAATCACTTTGATTTTTCTGAACCCGATGATGATTTCTGCAAGGGACATTCCCACTTGATGTCCCGTATCATCCTCTAGTAGCCTATCCTCCTTGGACCAAAGCTTAAGTGTCGGGGATCTGAGTCGGCTCAAGACTCCGGTTAACAAAAAATAAGCGCTTCTTCGTAGGTAAACTCCGTAGTCTTTTCTTCTTTCTATTATTCTTTCTTAATAAATTAAAGCGATGTTGAATTTATAGCCTAAGTGTGTGGGCGAGTGCTTCTTTTTATGTTTGTGTATCGTTTTTGCAGGGATTCCATAAGATCATGAAGACAAAACGTGCTCGTTTTTCAATCCCCAATCTTACTGGTCTCGATCTTTGCTATGGAATCCTCAATCCTGATCATGTATATTAATTGTGTTTTCCCTTTTACACTTGGAATTTTTTGCATTTGCCTTTTTTTTCATTCCTAAAGTGTGGGGGTAAAACCCGACATTTTTGAACATTGAGGCCAATGTTACATTCTAAGTGTGGGGAGGATTTCTATCGAAATGTGATCATACCTGTGCCTATTTGTGTTCCCACGCAACCCCGTTTTGACCAAAATTTTATTGTTTTATTAAAAATATTAATGATGATGAAAATATAAAAATGTTAGTAATAAGTAGGCCCGTAGAATTAGGTAGCTTTTGAATTGACCGAGTTTTAAACTCTAGCTTTCCCCTTAGCTTTTGAGACTAAGCGTTTGCTTAACTTTAAAATTTTGCAAAGAACGAAAAATGATAGAGATAAATATAAGTTTGATGCTAAGCGTGGATTAGTTGGATATCTTTAGAGCTCACAGAGGTTAATTGTGGCTTTTTGCTCCCACCAGCTTACTAAACGCTATATAATTGTTGAATAAATAAAGTTGCTTTAGGTTTTTGCGATTCTTAGTTTAAATCACTTCGTAGAGATTCCTTCTGGTGAAAGTAAGGTACACATCGAGGTTTTGTCAGTGTTGTGGGGAAATAGACTCATGGACCATGGTCGGTTCGCATACCGATGTGGCAGTTGTTAAAAGACCACAGAAGACTTGAAATTTGGCTATAATAATAATCCGAGACTGATAAAAGTTTGCTGCATCTTGCCGGCTCACAACCGATGTTGCAGCCTTCTAAAGGACCGAGGTTTAATAATGTTGCAATAATGATAAGAATAAAGCCAAATTTTGACTCTAGGGTTATCTAAAAAAAGCCTCCATCTCTGGACTCGTAGTTAAGTTGTTGCAGATGAAATAAAAAGGATAACCCCTAAATCATATGAAATTAGAACCTTAATGTGGACCTTATTCTCACCATATCGTCTCTTTAGGAAAGGATTTCAAACTATTAATAGTCTAAACCGGGTTTACTTTATTAATAAGGACATAATTTATTTGTCACCAATAATAATAAAATCCTTAGAGGAAATTATAAATAAGGGAGGAAAAGTAAGTACACAATTAGCTTTTATGAGTTGTGTTAGCATCATAACTTGTATTTTACAATGATCTTGTTTTTAAGCTTGGCTTGGAGAGGTGAAAGTTAGGAACGATGAATTTATCCATTTGGACACTTTTTGTGCTTTTTGTTCCCTGATCCTAAAAGTTATCAATGAATAATGAAAGAAATACATTATGTCACACATGAATAAGTTGTAAGTTGGAAATTATGAAAATTAAAAAATTAAAAATAAAAATAAAATAAAATAAAATAAAAATAAAAATAAAAATGGGTAAAACGTGGGTGCTGGCGAATTAAATGATTTTTAAACCTTTTAATGGACTTTTTCTGTTCTTGTTTGATTGTGAGGGGGTCATAAGTTAAAGGGGGATAAAGTTATTTATTTCCGGGCTTGTTTTATTTACATTGTGTGTGGGACCAGTAATGGTTTAGTGTGGGGGAATTTGGTATTGGCTAAAACACACATCTTTTATACCCCGTAAAACACTATTAATCGGACTAAAAATGCTAAAATATGTTTTATTATATTGCAAATATGTTTGTT
>BQNB010063477.1:13064-23807 GCA_026074375.1 Tanacetum coccineum | reverse complement strand
GTGTTCTTTTTAATTTTTACAAATTAGAGTTTTACTCTTAAAAGTCTAATCAACATATTCAGAGAAAAAGCTTTATCAACATCGTTGGTAAATAAGAATTTTAGTTCAAGTTTATACTTTGGTTTTCTAAAACAAAATTTTTCTATTTGCAAAAATAATGTGTTAATTAATCTCTAAAAAAATGCAAGTTATAAATCCTTAGTGTTAATAATTAATATACAAACTCCATCGTAATAAAGTACATGGGCATTTGTCGGTTCGCTCCCGATGTGACATCGAAAGAAAGGATGGAGGATGTATATTTAGGGTTGGTATCATAATAAGTACACGAGCTCTTGTCGGAGGCGTGGCCGATGTGTCGTCGAAAGAAAAGTGATACCGATTCCTAGCCTAATAATGTAAATAGTTATAATAATGTTGCAAGTTAGAAAATAAATAGTAAAAGTTTCATTTTCTAAAACCAAGGTATTCTTTTGAACTAAGGTTTGCAAAAGTCTACAAGGCTTTTTCATCGGAAGTTCATGCGTTTCGATTAGTATTCTCCGGATGGGGTGTCAAAAGCCTTAGCACTTACCCGATGACGGTGGGATTGCTAGAGAAGAAAGTCATTCATGGGACAAGTGAACCAACGATGTCTTAGCTAAGGAGGTTTTTGTTTGCTAGAGAATGTGATTTGCTAAGTGATTAACATATTAGCCCAAAAGGCCCATGTGTAAAGCTTGGTCGGATTTCATCTATCTAAATATGTGGATTTAATGGTTTAAATTAATTTGAACACACACACCTAAATATATGATTTATGTCGGGAAGAGTAGTCTTAGCATCTTAGCTCGTAATCAACGGTGATCTTATTTTTTAAGCTTAGATGGGAAAACGTGAAATAATGGGATGGATGAAGTTATCTTTTAGACACTTAATTGTGCTTTTTGTTCTATGATCCTTAAAGTTACCAATGAGGTAATGAAAACAATACATTATGTCAACACAAATAAGTTGTAGTTAGGTAGTTAATTATCAAGAAAATTCATAAAAAGAGAAAAATCTTTGAAAATGGGAAATCGGGTGTTTTATAACTTGTGATCTCTTAACTCTCTCAACAAAAATCTTTGCTACTTTTCAAAGGTTTAGTTTGGGGAAGTTTTGAGGTATTTGGTTATAAGGCATGTGATATTGCGTGAGGACACACAATCGTTTAGTTTGGGGAATTTTGATAAGTGTAAAATACACATATCCGTTTGTACCTAAAATAACCCAAATAAACCCAAAACAGTCTAAAAATGGCAAAAATGTGCTTGTATTTGTGTTTTGTGTGTGCAGGTATGGATATATCAAAAATCACAAGAAAACAGTCAAAAACGGGCAAGCACGGACACGAGAATCAGAAGAGTACAAAAAGAAGCCAAAGAATCAAAGCCAAAGCCAGAAAAGTCAAACCCGCAGTCAAATCCAGTCACCATGGTCAACAAAACGTTAACCAATAAAAGACAAAACCTAAAAACATTCCATTTTCACCCTCCAAGTTTCACAAAAGTCCAAAAATAACCCGTCACCCCTTATTGGGCCCAAGAAACCTTATTGGGCCTGAAAAAACCCCAATAACCACACCCGGACTCAAAAGCCCAATCCCTTAGCCCAATAACCCTTTAATAAAACCACAGGGACTACTCTTGCTATTTCCTAAACTTACCTTTTACACCTACACCTTTTATTACCAACCACAAGGGCCAAATATGCCATCTCTCAAAGTTTAAACCGAATTTCCCTTTACAGTTAAAACAAGCGGGAAAACATAGTTACTGTTCATCGTCACTATCATTTCACCATCCAGGGTAAAACATAGGGCAAACGCAAATTGATGGGCAAATCAGACAATTCAAGGGATCGTGTGCACAATGGACGGGCTAAATTAGTCTCATCAAGTACCCTAATTGGTCTACTCAAGCCATAGGCCACGTCATCAATGGAGAAGCACACTAGATATATGGGTTTTGCTCTCAAATCACTCACATAAGTAGCACAACATGTCACATCATGGAATGACACGCTGGCGATCCTTAGATACACACAAAAGATCAAAGCGCTCAAATCACTTGGCAATATGATTATAAAAAATCAGGGGTGCGGATTGAAGGCATAGGAGATGATTCAGGAGGCCTAGAAGCTTCTTTGGCAGCCTATAAAAAGGCCTCAGCTCACACACGCACAACACCTTCTTTTTACCTTATTTTCCTTTTTCTAGTTTTTAATAATTTAGGTTAAATATTGCTTATTGTAATTTTTTATTTGTAATCTTCTTTTATGTAATGAAATGAATGAATTTTGTTAAATAAATCTTGTGTTTACCTTTCAAATTCTCTCAAAGCCTTCTACTCAAAAGCTCAATTTCTCATATGTCCTAATAAAGCCATGTTAGCTTTTTATGAGTCTATAAGCTCATAATTGAGCTTAATTCAGTATCAATCTACCCTAAATATTAAAACTAGCTTACTTACCTATGCATTTGAGTTTAAAAGCCTTTGGAAGGGGAACCAAATAAGGAAGGGTTCCCATGGACTTTTACCCTAGCTTATTAATAAGCTAGGGAGCTTGTAGCTGCCCTTTTGGGTCCTCTTGTTTAGCTAGAGGAATAAGTAAGTCTCTCTTTATTTTCCTTGCTTTTTAGCTTAGATAGTTGTCTTTATGCTTTATATCTGCATCTGCTTATTAAGTTAGCTTATTAGTGCTTATTTGTGGATCATATAAACTTTAATAGTCCTTAATTGGTTCATCTGTTTTTAATTTTCTTTACGTTCCAAGATCATAGTTCTTATATAATTTGTCATATAAGTCTTAAAAAAACCAAAAATAGTAGAAGATTAGTTTAAATCTTAGATTATTGCTTAATTAGTTGTTAATTAGAGTTAATTAGGTTGTTATAAGCTAAAAATCATCTGGTGATTAGGCTCTTGATAAATAGATTTCAATTCATGAAGCTTTTCAAATCTGTCAAAAATCAAAAGGGGTGTTTGGTTTAAGTTGTTTTGACCTCTTAAAATCAAAATGATTCTTGCAAGTTGTTTGAGATAGTTGTGTTTACCTTTAAAACTAGTACTAACTCAGTTTATAGAAGTTAGTTTTTTTTAAAAATCCAAAGTTTGAGTTAATTTCATCGTTCTGCTCAGGGCACTTTCCTATTTTTCTCTTTACTGATGGAAAATCTAATCCAAGCCCTTTAAGGCTTGATTTTTGCTGGTTTTGTCGTTTGTGGCACTCTACTTGAGTGTGTTAAGTGAGGTTACCCCTTAAGGTAACCTGCACTACTTGGTGTGTGCTTGTGCAAAAGTGCATCTAGTAGGTCAAAAACTGTCCCTGCAGTCACTTTTGTTTCCATTTTTAGTTAGGTAACATAGGTTTTAGGATTTAAAATTCAAGTAGGATATAGAGTAGTCTCAGCTTAATATAGAATAGGGCTTAATTTCCATTTCTAGCTTATTTTGCTAGTTTAATCTTGCTTTTAAAAGTCACTAAAAAACAAAAAGACCAAAAACAATAGGTAGATTAAAGTAGCTTTTAAATTCTAATTTTTAGCTTATAGGAATAGATCTTTTCATTTAGTTTTTATTAGTTTTAATAGTTGTAAGTAGTTTCCAAGAGATTAGCTTCTAGATTTGCTTATTGAGTTTTTGAGCTTAAACTGATTTTGTGCTTTTCATGCTTATTCCTGAGTTTAGCATTTTGTCATTCAATTTCAGATAGGTTCTAGTGTTATTGAGCTATTAATCTTTTCATAATTAGTTAAAACACACTATAGGCTTTATAGAACTACTTTTGTTTTCGAAAATGAGCTTAAATTGAGCTTTTTATAAGCTTGTAAGTGAAACCAAGGGGAAACCCTTACTTTCTGAGTTCAGGCTTATAAATAAGCTGTTTTAGAGCTTATTATTGGTTTTTAGCTTATTGTGCTTTTGTTAAGGTTGCTCACACCAGCTTAATCTCCAACTTTGATTTTATAAGTTTTTAATTTTAAGCACTTTTTGTTCTCAACTTATTTTTAAGGCTTATTTGGATTTAGTTTGTAGTCGAGGGTTAGCCTCAGGGTAGGAATTGAAACTTTAAAGTTTTAGTTAGTCCTCCGTTAGTTTGTTAGCTTTCTTGTTAGTCCTTTGGGATTTGCATAATTAGTCCCCTAGTTAGTTAATAGTTAGTTTATGTTTAAATTTAGTAATTCTTTTAGGGGTTTAGCTTTTAATTAGTTTAATTAAGGTTTGAATAAAAAGTAAAAATTAGGGCTTTTAATTTTTATAAATTTCTGCACTTTTTCTTTATTTAGTGTAATTTTTATAAAAATTTTAGGATTTTATTTTAATAGTTTTATTAATTTTTATAGTTTTTAATTAGTTTAATTTTAGAAAAATCCTTTTTTTAATCTAAAAAGCAAAAAAATTGTAATTCCTTTTTCTAAAATTTTCTTTTTACTTATTTTACTTAGGAAAAATATAATTTCAATTATTTTCTATTTCTTTTTATTTTTAGGATTTAATTAGAATTAAATAGTTTTTTTTATTGAAAAAAAAATTCAAAAATAATCTAAAAAATATTTTTATTTTTCTTAAAATTTTCTTTTATCCTAATTTAGGTGTAGAAAATTAGTTTGCAATCTTAGGGTTTAATTTTAGTCTATTTGCTTAATCGTCGTGTTTTATTTGTTTCCCGTATTTGTTTAATTGTTCAATTTTAATTGTTGCTTTTTATTTAATAGTCATAGATTATCAAATCATCTATTTTCTTATTCCAAATTCATAATCAAGCTTAAACCGATTGGTTTAAATTTCCACTAGTCATTGGAGGAAACGACCCCGTGTGATTATTATTTATTCGGTTAAATATACGTATTATTTTTATATTATTTTTTTTTAAGAGTGAATGTGAATTTCCTTAGGTATTTCTATCTCTTAGGTTATATTAGTATATATATTTTATAGTGTATTAAAACTTCACACCAGTTTACAAATCAAACAATTCGAAGATGGAATCTTCTTTAATCAATCTAAATATGTGAAAGAAATGCTAAAGAAATTCGGTCTTGAAAACGCCAAACCAATCAAAACTTCTATGTCTTCCGAATCTGACTCACATGACGAAGAGGTTACGAACACATCGACGACACTAAATCCCGTGGTATGATTGTGTTAGTTTACTCTATTTAACGCTAGATCTAGGTCGCCCTAAATATCATGTTTAGTGTATGTCTTTGCGCTCGTTTTCAAGAAACTCCTAAAACTCTCACCTCGAAGCTGTAAAGCAAATCTTCGTTATATCAAAGGTACTTCTCACCTAGGCTTATGGTATCCCAAAGGAAACCGGTCTTGAGACTATTTCTATCCTGATTCCGACCAAACGGGAAATATGTCGGACCGAAAAGAACTGTGGTGCTATGTACTTCGTAGGTTGTTGTCACACCTTCATGGATGTCAAAGATACAAAACGTCTTAGCTATCTCAACCCTCCGAAGCCGAATACGTGTCCGCCGGGGAAAAGCTTGTCAACAAGCCTTTATGGATGAAACAAGTTCTAGTAGATTATGAAGTTAAATTAAATGACGTACCTGTTCTTTGTGACAATAAAGGAGCCATAGATTTAAGCAAAAATCCCGTTCTTCACTCTCGCACTAAACATATAGAAATCCGTCATCATTTTCTCCGTGATAACATTTCAAGGGTAATATTCTTCGAAAAGGTTGCATCCGAAGATAATATTGCCGACATTTTAACCAAACCACTTAAAAGAGAACCCTTCAATCTTATTCGACTCGGCCTTGGATTGATGGAACCAAAATCTTAAACCTTTTTCATAAGGTCTTTCTCATTTATGCATAATTTCAGTCTCTTACTACATTGTTTTATACAAAATAAAAAACGTTTTTGTATAACTTGTCTCGTGAACGTATCTTAGAAAAAACCTATGGTCAATATGTCGTTTTTCAAACAGTTCTATTGTAGCTACATAAAAAGAGGCTTAGTTTTCTCTCAAAAATAAAACAAATTTTTCTATCATCGAGTCAAGAAAAACTGCACCTCCAACATATCAAAACATTTCTCAAAAACCCTCTACAAAAATCCTGTCTGCCCGATTACCGGTTCCATTCAAATTTCAAGCCGGTGCCCTCTACAGAATAGCACCGGCAGAACCGGCTGACTGTTCTTCTGGTATTAAAATAGGAATTTTTCTAAAATCTCAAATTCAAAACTTTTTCCTACTCTTGTCAATCACTTAGACTCTTAAAAGTTAGAATGTTGTCCTTGCATAATCTAATCATTGGATTTTAACTAAGTTACAAGCATAACATTTAAGTCTAAACTCAAATAGTGCACTATTCTTGCCCATCTTTCTCTATAAATAGTGCAGCAATTCTTGGCCATCTTCTTCACTCCTACCTCTTGTGTCTTTCCTTTCTTCACAATGCCTAAAGAGGAATCAAACTAATCTAAACGACCGCAAGAATTAGTGTTAGGCCATGTTGCTTTGTCAATCTAAGAACTTCTTCTCCTCCCTATCAACCATTCTCTCCACCATCAGACTACACATCGGGAGCTCCACCAACTTCTCCAATAATCTCTCCACGACTATCTCGAATAAAAATTAACTCTAATGAAAATTGCTTGCTTAATCCTAAGTCAACTCCTCCTCCATTGACTATGCCATCACCCGTACCTTTCAACCATCCCTAAGCTCACCTTACCGGTAGTATTAACCTGGATCCCAATTGAACTCTTGTTCTTCTCCACATCCTCTCCTTCTCTACTCGATTGTGTTAGGTGGAAATTCTATTCCCTCATCCCATCAAACAACAAATCCATCACCTCCTAGACCATCCTTTGCAACCATTGAATGGTTGGCAAATAAACCACCTCTTATTACTCCCATAAACTCTATTTTTCCCTTGCCAACTTCGGAGATAGAACCAACACCTCCTCCTCTCCCTTTACATTGCTTGCCCCCTCCACCATCTCAACTCCTACCATTTTTGCCATTGGGACCCAACAACCCTTTTCCCTTGCTCACTCATGAGATGTATTGTGAACATTGCCAAAGGACTCAAGTCTTGGTCGACAACCTTCAAGGAGAAATGAGATTCATTCTCAACCACATTCTCGACCGTCTAAATGTCATAATGCAAAACATCTAATAATAAGACTTAAGTAGTAGAACGAAATAATAGATTCATTAGGAACCTTCGTTAAGAATCTTTTGTCTTATTGTAATGTCTTTATGCTCTCTCTAATAAAATTAGTTGTGTTATATTGTTATCTCTTTACCATTCTAAATTATGTTCAAAATTCGTGGACTTTGACTTTTTTAAAGTCAGTCGGTGCCATTGGCTAACGAACCGGTGCCTTTCATGGGACAGCACCGGCTGGCCGGTACTACAAAGGCCATTTCTATTTCTTGGACCCCAAACTTTTCTTTGTAGGTACTCACAAAAAAAAAAAAAGCATGGGGGAGCATATTCATTGTTTTCTAACTATTTTTTTGTAGCATTCATCATGGGGGAGCTTTCCATCTTGACATTATCTCTATATTTCTCATATATTTGGTTTCCATTTTTGTTTCGACAAAAAGGGGGAGAAGGTAACCAAGTTTATATACATGTCAAATCATCCCTAATATGTTTTGTCATCAACAAAAAGGGGGAGATTGTTAATACAAATAAACCAGTTTTAAACAAAACGTTTTACAATCAACTTAGACTAAGGTTTTATTAATGACAAAACATAACAAACCTCTTATTATCTCACAAACATGATTTCTTTACTATCTCCCATCTTTGTAGAAAAACACATGCAACTTGAAAAAGCATACAAATTCTTTTAAAACCTTAACTTTACACAAAATCATCTTACACTTATTTTCTCATTTAGTATATAATCAAATGTAGCAAATCCAAAGAAAATCTCATAAGATATCTCAAGATTTTGCAAATTAAAATTTGGATTTAGTTACTGTTTGCCGGTGCCCTTAGTTTTGCAAGTCGGTGCCATTGGTAAACAGCACCGGAAGAACCGGCCTACAGTAAAATGTTTGGCTATAAATACCAAGCCATTTCTCATGTTTTGACACACCTTTCTCATCTAATCTTCTCTCTAATCAACTGATCTCTCTCTCTATCATCTCTTCTAATAATTCTTGTGTAGGTAATTCACTTCAAGAAAGGAATTGCCAAATATGCGAAAGTTTCAAGCACGCATCAAAAGTGTCTTGATCTTGATTCTTCTTCTTACTTCTTTTAAAAGATCATCTTGCTGTGATTAATTGTTGTATTGTTAGTTGTACATCAAGTGTAGTTGTGTTATCATCGATTCTCGTGTGTGAGAAATTCGGTGATCATCTTTGTAACCTAAAGAAGTGTACCATCGTTGTGAAGGCTTCTTCGCCAAGTGAAAGGAGCTCGGTGACTAGTGTTTAACAAACTCTCGAGTAGGTGACTCGGGGGGGTGGAGTCAGGGCATGGAAGGTTTGTCCTTGTAGCCCGAAGACTTATACTATACTTGTGTCCCGGTGATCTCTTTCTATACTCTATCTTTTCTTTACTCTTCAATCTTCTACTTTTTAATTGTCAACATGTAATTTTAGATCCTTCACAAAAAAGCTTCAAAGTGTTAAACCAAATGCTAAAAAGTTCAAAAAATCTATGAATAACTATTTCAAACCCTCTTCTATTTTCCACACTCACAATATCTCTCTATTTCTTTTTTGAGCTCACCATTTACTCTTTTTGTGTTTTAAGCCACACATCTCACTTTCTTGTTTTTGGCTCACAACTTCTCTCTTGTTCTTTTATGTCACACAAAATCTCTCAATTATCAGAAACCCCCAATTTTGTACAAAATGGGTGCAATATTTCTTTTAGTTTTCATAAGTCCTCCACTTCCAAGTGTGTTTTAACTCTGAGAGAGGTGGGTCATTGGACTTATAATTGCAGCCTCAAACCCTAGTTGTGCATCTTACATCCTATGTTCGGTTCTTGGCACCTGGGACCATACCTGAGCCAATTCCCTTAGAACTTAGCTCATTAAGTGATGCCATGGATTGGGTCTTTGTTTATGTTAACCACTGTACTGCTCTGCTTCAAGCTAGAAGCAGTAGTGGGCAGCTTTCATTTGTCACCCAACTCCTTATGGACAGCCTCATCACCAACCTTTATAGGGGGACCACCTGGATTGAGGTATCGAAGTTGGTCCGTCTCTTTTGCCTAGCAGTGCAAATTATACTTAGCAATATTAATATTTGCCTTAACATTTTTAACTCTGTCTTTAATAATTATACAACAACATGCCTCTATTCATCACAAGCGCACTAGAAAAGACTAGATAGTCATGTGAGAATTCATGAGGATCCATATTTATGTATAACCCATGAATAGAAGTTAAGAACTGTTAAACCTCCCCTTAACCAATGTAGCTACAAATTAAGCATACCAATGCTTGCCACCAGAAAATTAAATCTGCTTACATCAAAGGCTTTAGTGAGAAGATCTGCAACATTATAATCTGTATGTATCTTGACCATCTCAATCAGTCTCTTCTCATAAGATTCTCTAATGAAATGATGCTTGATCTCTATATGCTTTGTTTTAGAATGATAGACAGGATTCTTGACAACACAAATAGCACTCTCATTGTCAACATGAATCTTTGTCTGCATAAAATTAAATCCATAATCCAACATCTGATTTTGGATCCAAAGCACTTGACCACAGCAGTGAGAAGCAGCAATGTATTCAGCTTCAGTAGTTGAGTTAGCCACCACAGTCTGCTTTTTACACTGCCAAGAGATTAACCTTGAACTAAGAAATTGACAACCTCCTGTTGTGGATTTCCTGTCCAAGCTGGCACCTGCATAGTCACTATCTAAAAAAGCTTCCAATATAAGAGGAGAGTCCTTAGGATACCAAAGGCCCAATTTAGGTTGACTTTTTAGGTATCTAAAGATTCTTTTTACTGCATTCAAGTAGGAAACTTTTGGCTGAACTTGAAATCTTGAGCAAGCACAAACTGAGAACATAATATCTGGTCTAGAGGATGTAAGATACATTAATGACCCAATTATTGACCTTTATAAATGAACATCAACATCCTCACCATCTTCATCCTTTTTCAAAGCCTTGTTGGTTTCCATAGGAGTACTAGCTGTCCTTAAACTAGAAAAGCCAAATTTCTTCAAGATTTCATCAACATATTTGTCCTGAAACCTGTTGTGCATTATCTGCTCAAACTCATCACATAAAGACTTCTTAGTAGAACCAAAGATGATGTCATCTACATATACTTGAACCAGTAGAATATCACACTTGAGTCTCTTTATGAACAAAGTCTTGTCAATTTGTCCCCTGTGAAATCCATTATCCATCAGATAGGTAGAGAGTGTCTCATACCAAGCTCTAAGAGCTTGATGTAGACCATATAAGGCTTTCTCCACTTTGTACCTATAGCCTTTTTACCCCTAGGTAAGTCAATTAGTGTCCAAACCTTTTGAATCTTGAACTGAAGTAGTTCCTCTTGCATTGCTTCAACCCAACTTTCATCATCAAGTGCTTGAGATATCTTTGTGGGTTCATGTTGAGAAAGAAACAAGCAAATAAGCAGTTCTGGAAATCTTTATGATTTGTTCTTCTCTGCTTTTGAATGTAGCTAATCATAGCATGTTCTTTAGAATTCTTCTTTGTTATGCCCCTTGTTTGTAATGCTGACTTTGGATCCCCAATCA